>JANIJG010000690.1:61501-88429 GCA_024611175.1 Megaceryle torquata | reverse complement strand
GGGGGGTGCAGGTAGGAAGAGATCTTCTCGGGATTTCCTTTGTAAGTTATCTACCATAGTGCTACCCAGCCATTGCTAACATTCTGGTCTTTCCATAACAGATGTGTGCAATAAATGGCTCTTGTCTGTGCTCTGAGTGTTCACATTTTCCCTTTCAGGAAAACCAGGTTACAAAGGAAAAAAAAACTTAGCATTTGTAGGTTGGTTTTTTGTTTGTTTTAATGCACAATGCTAAAATTTTAGTAACTCTCTTTTTCATTGTTTTCCTTTTCCCATTGTTTTGGGAGTAATTTAAGGTAAAGACACTTGAGAAATTTCTTAGGAGTTTTAACTGGCTGAGAGTTGTGAAAATTCTGCGGTTCATTCAGATAAAGATATTACCTGTATTGCTTTCAGGCCTTACACTGGCTTTCTTTCCCTTGCTGAACAAAATCATGTAGCATTTGAAGTGCAATTTAAAAAATTTATATATATATATATTATCATACACACACACACATTCTTTGAAATCTATTGAGGAAGAACACTTTATAAAGTTAGGGAAAGAAGAAAAAGGTGAGGAAAAAAGACAAATAATATTGATCTTAGTCAAGTGTGTTTTTCCTTTGGTAGTTTGCTGAATATAACAAATAAGCTTATTATGAAAGCTAAGGAAAAGTTACAGATTTCAGAGAGCTTAGTCTTTCTGTATGACCTGTGTAAACTTATGTTGGCATCAAAGGGGATTTCACTGCATTTTATGGAATGTAATTGAAAGTAGAAGTCATTCTTCTTATTTCATAAATATGAATTGTCTGCTTTAAAGGATTATTTTTATCAATAAGCCTCCACAATTGAAACTTGATAGTATGAATTATCTCCAAAAGGTTTAGGAGGAGATAAAAAAGAAAATGATCAGTCTGTATCAGTCAATAGTTCTTAAATCTGAGATTTGTATTTGACTGGCAACCTTCTCACACCTGTGTTCAAACTTGTAAATTACCATTTTTCCTTCGCCTAAGCCCACTCTGCATACAGTTGGTAACTTCACCTTTGTGCAGTGACCTGGCTTTGCAGTTGAATACAGTGTTAACTGTTCAGCCTGTCTCTCAGAGAATTGATTTCTCAACCCCCTGTCAGCAGAAATAAAATAGCCAACTGCTGTTAAGGAGCCATCAATGAAATAATTTTCAAGTTCTACTTAAAAATCAATGACACAATATGGTCCAAGATCAGCAACATGTAATGTTGTCATAGGCTTGGAATAGTTTCCTTTACATGTATATTTTTATCTGTTTTGCAAGTATTCTCACTGTTGTCTTAGGAATGACTGTCTGCTTTTACTAAGGATACTACTGTTTGAGACTTGGTGTACCTTTAAATATTATTTTGGCTATAACCCTCTCAAGAGATGCTATTGAATAAAAATACCCCTGTTGTTTGCATGTATTGAAACAGCGCAAATATAATTTCAGAAAACAATCAGAATAATTTTTATTTGTTAAATGTCTCTGGTGCTGGTATCTCATGCAAAGGCATGAAAAATAATATGTATAATTCTGTATCTTAGCTTATTATTCATGACCATTTTGGGTAGCAGGAGATTTCAAAATAAATTCAAATATGTACAGATTCATAGATCAGAATGCTCAAATGTGAAAACTTTCCTTAAAAAAGTATTTTTTAGTTTACAGGATTTTAAGTCCTGGAGACAGAAGTCTTCAAGTTAATGCAATATAGTATAGTTAAGTGAACATTATTGCAGGATTCTCTTCCATTACCCTTCCTATGTGATTCAGCTCTAGTCCTTGGAGACTGACCCTCTGTGGTAGAGAGCTGCTCCTTCAGCCCTTCGTTAGTGCACCGACTCGAATTCCAGCACAGAATATTTCTTAGTGGCAGTAGTACTGTGGTTTATATATCTGACCACAAGAATATCATTTATAGTTGAGTTCATGCATATTATTGATGTTAGTGATATGAAGTCAAAATGTTTAGGTCAGTATCAATGTCTGCACTGTTAGAGCTTCCAATTTTCAGTTGAAAGGTGGCTTTTACACTAGGTCAGGATCAATATTGCATTTGAACTTCTGGTTTTCACTCGAAAAGGGATGCTTTGTAAAAAAAAGACCTGTAAAAGTCCTGCAAGATACTTAAATTCCACTGATAAAGTGTGTCAAGCCTAATACTAGTTTTTTAAATCACACACATTTTTTTAAGAGCAAAAGTAATTGCTATTATGAAAAGAACAGTTGGAGACTCCTTTTTAATGTAATGGTACCAGAACCATCTAGTGCATATTTAACTTCCTACTTGTAAGGCTTCAAACTTTGTTTTGTTACTGTCATGGGTGTTGAACTAATAATTGATACAGTGACCATAGACAAAGAGTATAAGTATCTGTCAGCATATACGTGCTATGAGAAGTAAAGCAAAGTCTTCCCTAATGATGTTTTCAGTAGTTTTAATCCCTTCTTACCTCCTTGCTTCCATTTAACATCTTGGTCCTGTCCTGGTAATACAGTAAATGTTTGAAAGATGTTTATTTGTTCATTTAAAATTACTGATATAGTGTGAAAGATACTCAACAAACATCAGAGAGCTGGTACGTTCAGTTTCTTCTCATTACCAATATATACTAGGTGAAAACAGGGTGAAAATCTGTCCTTCCTGCAATATTATTATGATGAATGGGATGGTGCCGAGCAGAATTCACTGACCTTATGCTGCAAGTGCTCACCAGAGTTCTCACGGATGAATGAACTCTTATTTCCTCCAACTGATGATGTCATTTGGGAATTTTCACCTTTCTTTTGTTCCAACTTGAAGATAAATATAGTGATGATTCTCTCCCCCCACCCCCCAATTTGTTTTTCTTTTGTGAGGAGAGTTTGAGAAGCCAGTTTGTTCCACTGGAGATGGAAGGAAAGACGCAGCGTACGCTGTTGACATACTTTCTGCTGATGGCTGTTACAATTAGTAACTTAAATATTAAATCATAGGGAATCAAGAAAATATTTATATTCTTAATGCATATAATTATGCCTGAAATCTTTAGTGGACCATTTACTGTGCTTAATGTAGTATTTAGAGGAAATTAAAGTTCATTCTGGAGAACATTTTGCATGTAACAGGAAAATATTCATGGCAGGTGTTTTTGAATTAATTGGTAGTAAAGCCTGATTTAAAAGTACCTAATGTGTAAATACACATTTGGATTTCTTTTGGTGGTATTGGAAGACAAAGAGAAGTCGATGTTTAAATACTTTCTGTCAAGGCTGATCTTTCCTGTGTAGATCTGAACAGTGGCTTAAAGTAATTACTTTTGAAAATAAAGTCTGTGTGTGTCTTAATCCAAGCTGTGGTGTAATGTTTAAATACTATATGCATATGCCAAAATACCTCCATATATAAATAGTTGCATTCTGAAAACCACCCTTTTCAGTTGTCTTAATTCACATCTAGAAAAATGCATTCACACATGGGTTTATTCAGATGTAAGTGTGTGTAGACTAATGCAGTAAGAATAGTTTAGTGGAACTCTACAGAAGATGTTTCATTTTACTTTTCAGTGCAATTTGCCTGTTCTGAATTTCTGAACTGCTAGAAATACTCAATTGTAGATAGATTGCTTTCTTCACTCTTGCCTGTTTTTGCCTTTGAGAAGCTACAAGTGACTCTATCATTTTATGTATAATGCCTTAGAACCCACAAGGATGACCCACACAGGAGAATTTGGGGATTATTGACATGAATTACATGGCCTGGAATGCTTGTAGGATGTTTTGGGTTGAGAGTTCATAAACATTATTGGCATCTGGCTCTTGAGTAAATCTTATATCGTGTACAGCTTGTACTGGCCCTGTTAGAAGGTATTGAATAGAAGAAAGGATAACACACTGGTCCTAAATCCGCTACTTCTCTCATTGACTTTAATAAAAGTACAATGAGCAAGGGAATTGTCAGAGATTACACATTGTTTTGTACCACAGAAGAGCTCATTGTCACTCTAGTTGGTGCAGTACCTGACTTGTTCTCTTTCTCTCATCCAGCTGCAACGGCTTATATAAGCACTTAACACAACTGAAAAACACACTCTAGCCTGTTTTTTAAACTGCAAACTTTGTCTTAATTATCCTTTAAAAATGCCACTGCTTCTGAGTATGCCTTCTACAATAAATTCTTACTTTGTCATTTCATCCTCTCTCTCATAAATTGCCAGAAAACCTCCAGGAAAATCAGAGAGCTGAGGCTATGCCAAATAGAACTGAAAAATACTTCCAAGGAAAGCCACGAATGGAAGGAGTGGGCGTATGGTGCACACTGTACGCCTTGTGTTAACAAGGAAATTTGTGTGTGCACAATATATTGGTTTTAGTGCAGCACAGTTTAACTGATTATGAGTACTCTTTACCTCTAATAGCACAATTCTCTATCTGTATCTGAAAAACCATCATACTTATTTTGAAAGCCAGATGGAATACTAATTGCTATCTAGTTTGATCTCTTTCAAGCCCCAGTTTAATTCTCACAGTTGTCGTTAAAATAATGTATCTCTTAGGGGAAAGAATTAGTCTTTGTTTAAATATTTTCTAGCTAGGGATAAATTATTGTAACTTGCATAAGCTGTGCCAATAATTAATTATCTTTACTGTTTAGAAATTACACAGCTTTAGTCTGTATTTATTAAGCTTCAACTTTCAGCCATTTGATTTCTGTGTGCTAATATACTATATGAGTTTTTTGTTAATTATATATATGTGAAATGCAGTTGGAATACAAGTGTAAGATTTAAGCATACTGAGTCTCCATGTATAAGCAGTTTTTAAAAACCTCTGATTTTTTTTTCCTCCAGTTTTTCAGTATTTCAACAGAGATAAGTGTAAAATTATTCACATTGGACATTATTTTATATGCTTAAAGATTGTATTAGTCTTTCAGTTACAGTGCAGTTATTTGCTTGTGACCCTCAAGTCTTCTCAGTCACTCTTGGGGGGGGGGGGGGGGCAAGTCCTCTACCAAATAAGTACTCTAACCACCCTCATTCACCCCCCACACAGCAAGTGTATGAACTTGAATTTATTGTATTGAAAAATATTGTTTGTTTCCACTAAATATGTCTGGCAGTTCTGGTCAGTACAGACATGACTCGCATTGTTAGTAATTTACTATTTTCAAAATCTGTGTTACTAACGTGCATCTCTCTTAGGCAATGATGCAGGATAACTAGCTAAATGCAAAGGATTTGTTTGGGGTGCCACTGGAAACCCGCTCATTGTATTTTCTATTTACCAGTCACATTCTGAGACCTACTGGTTAGGTGGCGTTGACTCCATCTAGTGTATGAAGGGTGTTTTTAATTTAAATACCTTATGGCACTGAGGCAGATTCTTTAGGGAAGTCTGAATATATTAATTATACACTACTGCCTTCATTAGTGATGTGCTCTGCTGTTGGACTTCTGAATGAAAAGAGAGGAGCTAAGAACTACAGGTAACATTTTAGGTACTCCTTACAGCTTTTCTGAGGAGTGGAGCAGTGGAATTGATCTGGTTTTGGATAATTGAAACATTTTAATAAAAAGTATTTAACTGCTTTTGAAGTGTTCACAGGGAGCTCATCAGTTATTACATATTGGAAGTTTTGAAGGGAATAAATAAGCAGCTGAGAAACGCTCCATACTTCCCAGAAACATCTCCCTTCATGGGGGTAAAAAATACTTACTGTACTCACAGTTACTCTTTGTAGTAATGGAGACTTCTGCGCTGCCTGCAGGATCAGGGAGAATTCACTTGCACTTTGAAGTGTGAAGTGATAATCCTCACAACTGCTTACTTCTTTATTAAATTTACGGAAGTTAATTACATGCCCTGCTAATTAACAACAAAACCCTCACAATTCTCTGATGCCAAGTAGGCAAGTGAGTTTTCCAAGCTTCAATTTAGTCCCTCATGCTGCAAGAAGAATTTGGCATTGGCACACATTATTACTATCAACCATCCAGAGAGTTTATTAATGTATGCACATTTTTCTACACAGGAGTATCTCATGAGCATGTCTTGATAAATCTCCTAAATGCAGTTTAAGTGCATTTCTTTGTAGTATTTTATAATGTTGGAACTTTGTTTAAAGTCCTGCTTAGCATTTGTGGTTGATTACTTGCCACCTTGGGAAAAAGAGAGCAGGGCTCACTGTATTGCATATGGCTAAATATGTGATACAGTCAGAAATAACTGATGTTTAATACAGTGTTATGTGATATCCAGGAATTTTGTTGTATTTCATATGCCTTGACAAGTCTTAGTAAATTGGATTTTGGAGAGGGTTTTGGTGGCTTTTTTAAATGGTGCTTCCTGTAATGTTGTTAGCTGAAAACCAGAACAAGAATATCCCCCCTCATCCAGTGAGGAGAAGAGGATCATTCTGCTTGTGACAGATTGACCTCAAAGTGTGCAACGGGGGAGGCCAGCTCTAATGAAACAAAGTGGATCATTGCTCTGTATTCTGTTATTAAGCATCTCTGAGTTAACTAGAGTAGTGATTAAATGTGTTTAAATGCCTGTTAGAGGGATAGTGAAGATAAAAAGGTCAGTTCATACTCTTTCACCAGGCCTAAACAGAATCAATTAATAAAACCAAAGCTGGTGCTTCATATCACCAGAAAATGTGCTTTCTGTATGTTTGTTTAGAGTATTGGGGCATCTGAGTGAGAAAGAAATATGTAGAAACAGTTGAATTTCTTCATATTGTCATTAGCAAGTAATGATTTCTCATTAAGGGATCATATTAAATCACATGGAAATGGGACACCACTATTGATGCAGGCAATCTTAAATTCATTGGTCCCTTGTTTTTGGACTGTCTGCCTTACCTTCTGTGTGGTGCAACTGCCCAGGTAGTCCCTCAGACAAAATGGGACTTTCACTGAACAATTATTAGCAAATTTTCTCTTTGTGTCTTACTGCCTCACCAGCTTCAGATCTAAATGTTTTATTTGCTTGTAAGTTTCCATCCTTTTATTTAAATAAAGTTTTCCAATATTTTGCCACCTTCTCTGTAAAACCAAAATAAAAGTGCAAGTTTACAGCTGTCAGTTCTCCCCACCAACTGGTGGTCAGCTTTCCCTGCAGTTAACCATGTAATTTTCCTTTAGAACAGTTGCAAACAGAATCAAGTCAGGTACCTAAATGAGAACTTTGAAGAATTAGGTCTGGGCCAAAAATAGTTTTAGATGTGTCACTGCAGGTAGCAGGTGAATGTGGAAGAGAAGTTCTGATCAACAACTATGTACTTAGATAAGCTTTAGAAAAAGCAAACTTTATTTGCTGTGTTGATGGTTGAAATTTTCCGGAGTTCCATGATATGCAGCTACCCTTACAGTGTGATTAAAAACTTTTCTTTGCTGCTTAAGCCTGAAAGATTGGCTTTGATAACTTGTGCTGTAATGTTTTTTTCTGTCACTTTTTTATCGACTCCATTTTATATGTGATAATGTGTTGTTTTGGGGGAGAACTGTAATGTCAAAAGCCCACGTGGTATGTGCCTACAGAATTAGTTTAAAACCCCAAATAGGGTGTAATCGAATTCCTTCACTGCTGAATGGCAATCTTGGAGATTATGTTGATTTTTATGTGTCTATTTAAACAAAAGCCATGAATAAAGATCTTAAATGAGTAGTACCTATGCACAGAATTGCTTCCCTTATCTTGTTTATACTGATTAATTAAAAAATAAAAAGCACATAGGGTTAAAGATAAGATGGTACCACTGTTTTCTTCTTTATGTGTAATCTTGTTGCATGTCTCTACATAAGCTGTTCTGGCCACTCATCATAGTAACCAGCTGGGCCATTTCACCTGCTGGAGCCATTAAAGAGGACTCTCTCCCCCTAGATTAATCCCCTCCGACATTAGTTTTTTGCTCTGACAACTGGAGCAGGCATTCAGAATTTGCAGGTGGCCAGTGTGACGCACATAATTGCCTACAATTTTAGGCAATGAATAAAAATGGTCTACATTACTTGTCAAAGGTTGTATATGCAGTGCCAAGTGAGATCTATGGGAAGCCTTTTAGGGTTTAAAGAACAGTTAATAGCAAAGCTGCACAGTGCTTTTTTAATCATAATGCATTTGTAATATAGCACTTTGATCTTCTCCTTGTAGGAAATGGTGTTATATTAGCCACTTTTAAACATTTATGAGTGAAATTCAGTTATAGGAGAGTAAAAGTGATTATTCTTAGGCAGAACATGTTAGATTTCATTAAAAGTTTTAGCTTGCCCCTTCCTTGTTAAAATCTGTGGGGAGTCCTGTTCCTGGAGGGTTTCAAATCAGGATCTGAAGATTTAGAAGAGCTTTTTCTTTTTTTTTTTTTTTTTTTTTTCTTCACTAAAGCAACTGCAAGACTAGAAAAGACTGTAGTAAATACTGATGTTATTTGTGGTTGTTTATAAATGTACTTCAACCGCATAGCATCAAGCACAAAAAAATGTTGTGTGCTCAATCGTTTATGAAACGTTTCCTTGTCTTTTAAAGATCTTAATTCTCAGTTGCATCAATTACAACCTAAAAAAATGCATTATTTAAAGCATGATCATAAATTATCTACAACAAAAAATAGGCGACTCTAAAATGTACTACTCCTAGAAGAGCCGAGTTTGACCTTTCAGACCCAAGAGCCTTTTATTAACACCTGCCTGTAAGGAGAACCGTGCCACACGCAGCTTTCGGATTCACGACCACAAAACTGATGAGGAAAGGCTTGAAGGGTTCAGTTTGTGTCACTTGCTGTTTGCCGTTTCCATTTCACAGATGATTAATCTTTCTCTGAAGAAAGGCCAGAGAAACAAAGCACATTGGGCTCTTCCTGCAGTTACTCCTTCTGAATGCACACTAGCTTGCTAACTAAAAGGCCTTTAGATTTCCTGCCGAGAGAGATGTTCTGAAAGTGAATGCAGCTGGTTGGAGGTCACCAGTGCAAGGCTCTTGCCATTGTGTAATGGAGGCTTTGGCAGGTTTCATTTTGGGGGGGAGGGAGAAGGTGTTGGCGAAAAATTAATGCGGAATAAAAAGGGCTTTGGCCATTTGAATTAATTTCTTGAAGGGTGGATCATCAATAATAGGCTCAATTTCTTTTACTCACAATTTAAAAAAAAAAAAAAAAATTTGCTGTGTTTTTCCCCCACCCATTCCCTTTTCTTAATGGCATGTTTATATTGTACGTGGTCTCTCCTGCTGGATGCTGAAATGTCGTGTCTTACTGAGTTTGAAAAGCAATCTAAAATGTACTCATTTGTACATATATTTTATGAGCTCTGCTAATTTTAGTGGTGGCGAGAGATGATACTTGAGTATTGTGTATTTAACTTCCTAATTACGGGATTTGTGTCGCTTTAATAATTGATATTGCTCTTTAGTGACTTTGAAGCAGCAATTTCTATTTTTCTGGAAGAGTAAAAAAAATTATTTAAAAAAAAGTTATCTAATTTTTAATCTATGTGTGTGTTTTAAAACTTAAAATACATACGCCTTGTTTATGGAAGAGAACAGTATGATATCCAGCTGGGGTTTTTACTTTGTTTTTTCTTGATCTTGTGTAGGATGTAATGTGCAAAATCAAGACGTGGGTAATAGATGAAAAGAAAGCTGTCCGCTTCTATCATGATTGGAATGACAAAGAGGTAGGCTATAAGTATTATCCCATGAATTGACTTCTAATTTTGCTACCTGATACTGTCTTTTTAAAAAGATTGTTGTTTAGTTTTCATATTTGTAGTGTATTGAATCTTAATTTATCTGATGATAAATTTTCTGTGTTTTTCAGTGACCTATATATTACACTTCAGTTCTGTTGCCTTCTCAGACATTCATGAGGCAAATAGTCATTAAATTAACTCAGGTTGGTATAACTTGTTTTTAAAATCCTTCTTCTATTTTGTTTTTTGTTTTTTTTCTACTTCTAGATTGATGTTTTGAATAAACATTTGTTTTTTACTTCAAAACCAATGATCTACTTGGTTAACCTCTCAGAAAAAGACTACATTAGAAAGAAAAACAAATGGTGAGTCTGTTCAGCTTAAATATCTAAATTTATGTTTCTCTTTCACATTTTTTAATAGTGAATAATTTCTTGCACATTAAGACCACCAAGGATATTAAACTAGGAATAAAAAATAACGTTGCACTTTTGTTACTTGCTGTGCTCCTGTTGACGTGCTGCTTGAGTGCGATGCATATGGTGAAACCCTGAATGGAAGTGCAGAGTAGCGAAGAATGTTTTCATTCCTTAAGTTTTAACATGAATCCATTAACTGTGAAGAAAAAGGATTTGAAGTAGAAGTTTTTACTTAATTAAACATATGGTTTTATCATGGTATATAATGCTGATTGTCCGAACAACATCTTTTTCATTCCAAAGTAATGAATTGAATACTAGAGGACTAAAGCTGTGCGAGTTGCACAGAAATCTTTCAAACTGTGGCAAAATTGCACAGTTTAACAGTACTCTTCTGTTTGCAGTTGGGTGTCTGGCTTTCTTGCCACCGCTTGCACTTTGCTTACGGTTTACAGGCCTGTTTTGATAGACTTTAATGCTGTGAACAGAGCAGATTTTAGTCAAGTATTCCTGACATCAATATTATGACTTAAGTACATGATGGCTACAAAATCAATCTATCAGACATTCGGTGAACTAGTTGAAGATCCAGCCCTAACATGGCAGACATATGGTGGTAATCTGCTGTTGAGAAGTAAAGCATTTAGTATGTCACTGGAAGCTCTAGATGGGATAAGTATTTGTTTTGTGGAGGCGGGAAGAGATCAAGTAATACATGATGAAGAAATATCTATAGCAGTATATTTAGTTTAAATAACCCAACCAACAAACCTTTTCTTAGTATTCAGATCTTTATACACTGTACTTTGTGAGATAATTTGAAGATGTATAAACGTATGTTTGTGAACAGATATATGCATGTAACTCATCCAAACAAATCAAAAGTATCTAAAGCGGAATATCTGAATTCTCCTAAAGTACACCCTCTGTTTCTCCCTGTACTTCATTAAGTACTTAGATGCACATGGTTTCAATTTTCCATTAAAAATTCTCATTTCCATATGATATCAAAGAGTGAGAAGGCTTTAAACTGAAAAATAAACATTCATAGACTGGAAGCCAAAACAATAATTAATGTCAGATGGTTAACTCCAATAAATCATTAGAATAAATTCTGTGAAATTACTGCAACTAAAACTGTCCTTTTGATACTCCAAGACATTTTGTGTTAGTATTAAAGAACAAAATTTAACCTATTTAATAGCAAACCCTTTCAGCCTCAAACAGAGACTTTGGAATAAACTTGATGATGTAATAACGTGAGCTTTTCATTTTTGGCCAAATTTTATAATTGTCAATTAGTTTGTTCCTTCTTTGAATGTTTTTTTGGGTATGATGATTTAAACATTAAAGGTAATTTTACCAAAGGAAGTCTTTAAAATCAAGGTAGTAGTAGCTGCTCTGTTATTGTCAGGTGATTTTATTCAAAGGAGAAATGTTGAGGTTTCCTGAGGTTCGCTATAACAGTACAGACATGGAAGTTTATGTGAAAATGGATGAGTTGGTTTCCCTCTCCAAAAAAGGATCTTTGCACCTGTATTTGGATGATTACAGGTAGAGCTCGCTGGCTCTAATTGTACAGTAAATACCATTTCCCAGACCCTAATGGTAGACAGAGTACTTAGGAGACGCCAGTCTGTGATTTAGCTGTCGCCAGTCACCCCATGTTTTTTGTGAGACTAGTTGTGATGATGACATAGTTAAACCCAATTGAAAGCAAATCTTTGTATAAGTTGCAATTTTTAATTTGTAAAAAATCAGCTGTTTGAGTTTAGAAGTCATATAATGAAATGGTTTAACTGTTTCTATTACAATTAATGATTTAGTTTTTTTAAAGTATACCCAGATCTCATGGATGTGAGTGTAATTGTAGCTGAAAGATCAAAGCCTGGGTAGCTGAGTGATGTTCCAGAAGAGAATTTACCACATAGCCATTTTCAGTACAGTTTCTGCCTCCTGCTGTTCCTATTTTCCCTCAAGCTAGCCATTGACTACCCCCTGTGCATCCCTGCTCGTAAAAAATGATTGAGGAAGTATTTGTCATGTATTTATGAGTGGGAAACATTGTGTGATAGGGAAAGGCATCTACTAGAACCAGAAAGATTGCCATTTTCTTTCATTCAGCCACTCTGCCACAGCTTTAAATCCTCTGTTTATGCAACATAGCTTTTATATTTAAGAGCAGAATAAATGTTTGCTATGAAGGATGCTAACGGTAGACTTTTGTCATTTGTGTGGTGCAAGCAGATGTAAATGATTAGAATATATTTTACTGTTAGATGCCACTTAGTTTGTAATTTTTTTCTTATTAATTTGAGGGGTAGATATTTGAAATGCAAGCCACATTTAGACTAGTCATTCAACTTGAAAAAGTTTGGTTTGGAGCTTAATTCATAATATTGCTGTAACAGAAGTAAGATTAATTCAGGAAATACTCAGCAGTAAAATGTTTTCATAAGACTTTTACAACTGTAAAAGTGTTTAAAGCAGGAAAGGACAGGAGAGGCTTTTTGATTGTCAGTAGAAAGGAAAACTAAAATTGTCTTTGTTTTAATGGGTCACTCTTTTAGAATTAATGAGCTTTTTAATTGTTTGTTAAAACACACTTAAATGTAAGTGCTAACATGTTATTTTTCAATCTAAGAAAAGAAGGAAACACTGTGAAAGATGGGACTATTGTGTGTTTGAGTAGGTGTATTGACCTTTTGAAAGATGTAAAAACTGGAATGGCTCCAAGCAGTTACTTGCTGGTTTTAACAATGTTGAATTAGTCATTCAGTGATTTATGATTAAGACCTAGCCCCTGAAGAGAAGCTGACATGACAGCTGTGTTAGTTGCACTTGTGTTATGATCAGATGACAGTAATCATGATGTTCTATGGGGGAATCCGCTGAAACCATTCTTACTATATATATTGCTGTGCTCTAAATGAATACTTAAGCCCTTTTTTTTAATAATTTCTAATGGGATTTATATGGATGTGTATATGGTGTATGTGTTTTTAAGTTTTACCATGCAAGTATTCTAAATAAGTCTATTAATTTTTGGTTAAAACTGCTTTCCGAGTCACAAATGTCACGTAAATCCAGGACATGAGGTTTATCAGCCCTTCACCTCATTAAAGGTTTACGCTTTAGTCTTGCTAAAGAGGGTGCTTTTAGCCAGTCATAATATGAATCCCAATGATTAAATATATTGAGCTAATTAATGAGTGGATGTAGTTGACCATGTTTAGTGTACTGTTTGGTTCAGTATTTTGAATTTATTCTTTGCGTCGGGAATACCGTATGTGTTGAAGTCACATGGGCTGATCTTTTGACTTAACTTCTCGGGTCTAAACAAGTGGATTTTTTCATCCGAAGCATAGACTGTGATTTAAAGAGCTGATTATGCTGCTACCATATTCTAATATCTATAGCATTGTAACTAAGTCGCCTGAGACTTGATACAGACTTTTGAATATTGTTTTCTCTAATATAATTCAAACTCCTTGATTATCCAAATGTTGTTAACAATATTTTCAGGGGGTTGTTTCTCAAAATGTTGCAGAAGACATTCTGTTAACAAAAATAAGTTGGGTGTTGATGGCAGAGTACCTCTTTTGAAGTATCTTACTTCTCTGTGTTTAGAAGGGTGGCATATATGTCATAGTAAATAACCTTTTCCTCGTTAATTTTTATAGCATTTTTAATGTTCCGAAGCTAGAGGGACATAATTAGGTCAGATGAAAGGTCTATCTTTTCTGCTATTGTGTTTCTGACAGGCCACTAACAGATGTCCAGGGAAGATTATAGGAAGAGATTAAGCAGAGTGTATGTGTTCAGCTTCTTGCAATCTGTTATTGTAGAACTAAGCCAGATATGATATACTTGTAGTTAATAATTTTTGACTGTTTTTTATTCTATGAATTTAGCTATTGACCTTTTGAACCTAAGTATACTTTTGGCATCCCAATATCCTGGAGCAGGGACTTCCACAGTTTAACTATGTGCTATGTGGAGAAGTACTTCCTTATGCTTGTTTTGGATCTGCCACATCATAATTTCATTTGATGCTCCTTAGATCTCGTAGTATGAGAGTGAATAATCCTTTTCTATTCATCTTTTCCATATTGCTTCAGATGTTCCAAATATTAAAAAAAAAAAAAAAGGGGGGGGGGGGCAGAATCTGACATGAAGAAAGAAATTTCAAGGGTGAAGCACAAGGAAGACTTAATAGGTTTGAGTATGAATTGATCTGCTTCACTCAAGTCTTTCACTTTTAAACTGTTTTGGATAGAAAGCTATTATCTGGTGGTAAATGGTGACTTGGTGGTTCTGGTTGTATTTCTGTGGGTATGTGCCCAGTGGTAGAATAAATACAATAGTTGTGTTGTCACTGTCATAGCAAAAGACCAAGAGAGTGTTGTGTGCTGGTAGAGCACTAGGATGGTGACAGGAGAATAAATGTTATCCAGAAGGTTTTCATGGCTTCAGTAAGCCTGTTAAAAACAAGAAAAGAATAGAACAGAACATGTAAAAGAAACTAAAAACCAAAAAATCTCTATGTACCCAAACTTCCCCTTCCACTCTTAAATAGTTACTGATTTTAGAGAAGTCCTGGAGGTACTATTTTTGTACAGACTCTTCTTAAATTGATTAGTAAGAAATACTTGATCTCTATGAAAAAAAAAAAAAAGGACAAACTAACAAAAACCAAACAACAACAACAAAAACTACAGTGAAAGTTCTACTTTAGCATTTTACCTGAATTTTGGTTTGAGACATTTCAAAAAAGCATTTTAAAAACCAAAAGAAACAAAGATGAATGGAACTGGTAATATTAACATGAAACACCTTGAAGCAAAACGTGTTCCACAGAAACACAATCTTCTTTCACTTCACAAACTTTTCTAAGATCAAAAAAAATCTTATTTGTACCAAATATCTAAAGGTCTTTCTTTGTCTAAAAGGATGGATGCTGTTGTTACATGAGCTTGTGCAGAGACAAACAGAACTGCATCACTTAGAGCAAATGGTTAGTTGCATACAGTGGTGTATTAGTCATGTAACAAGATACCCAAGTGAGGACAGAATGCCATTTTCACTACCTTGAGCTTGTGAATTGCATTTATTTTCTGAGTTATATTAAGTGTTTATTTAAATATATTGTATTTATACTATATACAGTCATGGATATTTAGGCAGATAAATTTTATTCTTATATTTGAGAATATAATTGATGGAGAATTCTTTTAATTGTAATTAAATTGTAATGCCATTGTGGTAATGAGATCTTTTCTTGACATAGCTGCTTAATGATTTTAAGGCTGTCTTCTGTGCTGACAGGTTTGGAAAATTATATACTTTTTAAATATGTTGCACTTCTTGCCCTGCCTCACAACTGAAATGTTTTTTAAAAACATGATCAGATGATTTATATTATCTGTGTAGAAACGGAGTTTTGCACGCAAGTTGTGTAGTTAGGTACTCAAAATTAACAAGATCCTGAATTTAGACTTCCTCTTGCACCAATACTGCCTGCTAGAGAGAAACAACTGTACAGCTCAGGTGGTTTTAACTAGAGGATGGCATATGTTTTCCATAGAGCACTTACCTACTGTAAGACAGGACAGTGCATGCTGTTTGCTTAATAAACAGTTATTCTTATATGTCTTATGCAAATTAATGAATACAAGTTAATTTTTTGTCCATCAGCCAACCTAATGGCGGTTTTCTTCCTTTCAGCACTTTTGCCTGACATTGCCAGTTGACTTCTTGTAGCCTTTCCAATTCCAGTGACCATTCAATTCTGTCTATCAGACTTTATTCCCCACCCTTTTCCTAACTGACATGTTCTTCATGGGTTTTTGGCAGATTGTCTCTCCCTCTTTGATTTCATCCCATTCTTGCTGGCTTAGTTCCAGTCCAGTCCTTTGGTCTGGATGATTTCTTTCACCAGACTTCCTGCTTTGCTTTGCTTTTCCTTTGCCTCCTCCTCTGGAGTCCCTCTCTGAATGTGAATGTGTATTGTTGGCTAACAGCAGGTGTTGGGGACACGTCTCCAGGCATGGGTAAGATGGATCCCTGCTCTCGGCTCCGGTGTGTAACCTTGCCACAAACACACCTTCCAGGAAAAGCCTAGCTTTACTCCAGTGCGCTGCTTGCATGCAGGTGCTGTGGATTATAGGAACAAATTCATCTGAGACTCTCTTGAGCAGTTTTGCTACCGAGGATGTGAATTCCCGATTTGGATGGACTTTTGCACAAGTGCGATGATTTATTGCTGATACAGCATTTGCTCTGTGCCAAACGTAAAGTCTTGGGCTCCTAAGCATTAGGGCAGTAAATTTTTTCAAATAAAATGTTTCTGGGATGTTTTAAAAATGTGCAGTGCTGTATGGTGAAGCTGTTTTCAAAAATTTCAGTCCACCTGGTTACAACATGGCACTTATAAATAGCTGCAGTATAGGTTGCAAAGTCAGGAAATAAAGCCTCAGTAATTTACTTAGGATATACTTATTGAGTCTTGAAACCGGTAAAAAGCAGGGTGGTTGCGTGGGAGTGGAGATGGGGAACCTGCTTGTTTTTTGTAAGGCCTGTCCTGGGCAGATAAAGGTAACTTCAAGCTGTTCTTACTATAATATAGAAGCTGCAGACTGTAGAGAAGGAGGATGACTAGATTAATAAAGAATAGTTTCTGCAAAGTTCTGAGTGATATGTGACAGCCAGCATACCACAACACCAAACACCAGCCCAGCACAACCATATCCCAGCGAGCCTCTCTATTCTCTGGGAGCATTGGTGTGCAGCAAGCTGATTGTACTATCAGAGTAATGCAAAATAACTTTGTATCAACGCTTCCTATCAAGAAGGCTGTGCTAAGTGAAAGCAGCTATAAGTAACTTTTCAACTTCATTGCTACCTGCTAACAATGCCTTTTTTTTTTTTTTTTTTAAATCTGCCATGGCAGTTCAGAAAATCAAGTAATTTGTGTGATATTCTACTTAAATGCTTGGTTTTCATAATGTAAAGCAATAGATGATAGTTTTCGATAGGTAAAAACTACTTATAAAGTTATTCAGACCTGTGCAGGGCAAGTAAGGACATCTCTATTTTTAAATACCGTCTGAACACTTTAGAAACTTTGTTTTTACCTGATCTTCAATGGAATTGGGACTTTTCAATAAGTACTTTTGTCACCTTTACAAACACATGCTACTTAAGATACATAGTACTGGGGGAGAGAATAATTTGGCACTAGATTTCAAATCAGTTAATTACACAACTTTGGTTCATGCAGCGTACAGATAACATAGTCAGTGAAGAGAGGGACTTCCACAGAAAAATGGGATGTGGTGACACTGTCAAAGACAATGATATAAACTTCGTTTCAAAATCATTGCAATGGGATGCAAGATGCCATCCTGACTCCATATGCATTGTGAAGGTACAACATGCCTATCAAACTTCAGTCTGTTTAAAACTGAAGAATGCTAAAACTGCTCAGAAACAAACATGAGATGCAGAGGTATCTTGTGAGTGTAGATTCCACTACTGCATGAATGTGAGACTAAAGAACAACTGCTCTTCGTTCCAGTATGATGTGTGTGAAGGACTTCAGTTTTACGCTGCTTGCTTTCCACTGTTTGGGAAGCTTGTGCATTATGTCTCAGTTTTCCTTACTGTTTTCCTAGAAGTGTTAGTGCTGGTGCAATCACAGACAAAATGTTTTTGGGAAATCCTGTCTACTTTAAAATCGTTACCTAATAAAAATATTTATATTGTCTACTAATTCACATTTTATTCTGGAATTTTATCAGTGATTTATCTCCTGAACAATGTCTGCGAAGAAACTATGTGTTCTGTCAGTCTTCTCTCTCAAAGGCTTTTCAAGTAGGCTTGGAGTGATTTAAATGTATGTTGTATGTGGTTGTGGTCCTTCACTGAACGTTGCTGTCACAGACTTGTCTGCCTGAATGCAGATTTCTAGTTCTTTCAATCAATTCTTCTTTAGAGCACTTCCCTCTTATTTATTATATGTTAGAGCATAGCTTTTGACAATGTATAGTTTTATATCATTCCTACTATGTTAGTTTTACTGGCAGCTAAAGGAGTTTGGCAATTTTCAATAGCTTGATATCTTTTTTTTTTTTTTTAATAAAGTGAGGTTTTTAGCTTTCTTATCTGGCTTTTTATGGCTTATTTTTCAGATTCAGACTAGCTTCTGTTTAGGAGGATTGGCATCTCTCTTTCATAGTACTCCAAACCAGTGGAGTCTTACACACTGAAATGGAGTAAGTGAAAGAGAAACAATGGTTTTTCCTCACTTGTCTTTGTTACGGAATGGGAGAAAGGGTAAGCAACTTGAGATGCCAGCTTTTACACTGAAGACCAGATTCTGTAACTTACTGCATGTTCCAGTCCAGGGTTGTTAGTCCAGAGGGTCATGAACAGGTACTTGGGAATTTTGGAGGAGACTAGGGTACTGACCACCATATCAGTGCTGTCATCTCTCTACAATATCATTACCTTAGATGCAGGTTTCAAATCCTACTTCCAAGGCTGAATAGTACAGTAGTGTTTTCATTCTTACTAATTTTAGAGTAAAGCAATTTGCATGTAAGCCTGTAGATTTTTGTGTCAAAATCTTTCATATTTCCAGTTCCTGATGACAAACATCATTAGTACTGAAGAAGTAGAACACTTTTTGTTTCCTTACTCTTGTGTCATGCATACAAGCACAGCCACCTTCACTGTAGTGATTTTTGGATGTAGTAATATTGATGAAAGAAAAGAAAGGTGAAATGGTCAATTAAATTTCCCAGGGATAGAGATTATTCTTTGACTGAAAATGGGTGTTGAAATCTACTTGGAGAAGATGAGCTCAGTTATGCTGCATTTTTCTGTTTATTTTTGACATATAAAAATATGTATTCTTTGTGACGCAAGTTACAAAGATCCAGTTAATTCTCTCATTGCAGTTAAAATGCTATCTGCTAATATGCTATAGCTGAATCAAGTTACCCTTTTCTGCATATTTGAACCTCAGGAGAATTTTGACAGGGAAAGGGGATAGAGACTGGTCTAAATATGCCATGGTTTGGTTTATGAGCTAAACCAATAACTTGAATTTGTCCCATTAATCAGCAGGTCTTAAAGGTAGGTTGTTGTTTTTTTGTTGTGTTTTTTTTTTTTAAATAAAGGAGATTTTTGCCCTGTTTTGCTTTACAAATCAGTTAATAGAAAATTGTGCAAGAGCTTATTATTCTTGATAGTTGTTTATTCTTAACTTAATGTATATTAGAGCTGTGAGGATAATTAAGGGCCTAGAGCATCTCTTTCATGAGGAAAAGTTGAGACATGGGACTGTTTGGCCTGGAGAAGACTGAGAGGGAATCTTATCAATGTTTATAAATACTTGAAGGGTGAGTGTGAAGAGGATGGGGACGGTCTCTTTTCAGTGATGCCCAGTGATAGGGCAAGGGGCACAAACTGGAACACAGGATGTTCCACCTCAACATTAGGAAAAACCTCTTTACTGTGAGGGTGATGAGTGGTTACGGTCTCGCTTGGTGCAACAGAAGCAATGTGAGTAGCTGCTTCTTTGTGTTAGGATCTGATGCCTCCTTTGCTGCTTGTAACCAGTGGTTTTTGAGAGGAAAGAGTTTTTCCTTCTTATGGTAGACACATTAACAGTTGTAACAACTGGCAGATGAGCTTTCATTTTAGAATTTTTTAAGCAAAAACTGTATGGGGAAATTTGAATTGGGCACTGCAATTAGTATCATTGTAACAGTATCTCTTTGTGTCCAAATCTGTAAGTAACTTCCCTTTCATAATCTGTTGCTCAATCTTGATATATCTGATTTGCAGACAAGTACATATATGTACCTCTAAAATTCTGCTTATTGAATTTGTCTGTCTGGATCATGTCTTGAAAAATTTCTTGCTATTACTGAGTTCTGTTAAACTCTTTCGAGTTGTCATAGTTGAAGTTAATTTGATTTCACATGTCATTCTTTATCTCACTGCAGTTGATATTAGAGGTATTTACAGGGCCTGGGAACAATACTCATCTTGAAGTTGTTCTTCATGAATGGTCTGCAGCATCTCTGTTCCCTGGGGAAATATTTTATGAATTATTTTTCTGGTTTCTACAAATAGGAGTTAAATGGGAACATCAGCCAATCAAAAATAATCTATTATGAATAGAAAAATAATGTTTAAGAAGGAAAATTCTTTTACACAATTGGAAATGGGCAGCTGTGGCTTTGGAACTCATTTTTTCAAGTTTACTTTTGCTCTGAAGTAAAATCTCTGTTTCACGGTTGGCAGACACGTTTTTAATTTATTATTTTGAAAATATGCTTTTTTAAAAAGTTTTAATTTTTATGGTTATTTACAGCTTAATTTTCTGTATTAAGTATATGGAAACATATTTTAACTGCTTTTTTTCCTCATTAAAATTACTTACCTTATAAAGCTTTGGCAGAATATTTTCTTTTCACAACCTGAGTTTCTTCTGATGACTAACACTAATGGCTAAGGTTCAAATGTTGGTAGTCACTAGTTTTACAATGAACAAAACTATGTGTCCTGTTTTGAAACCATGAATAGATGCTTCTTTATGTTTAGATTGGAAATGAAGGTTCTTAGGTTATATATGTTTAATGGAAGAAGTGTCAAATAAGATGTTCAGTATAGGTATATTATTCTCCTTTATTACCAATGCTTGACCTTAATTATTGTTAATTTGGAGATATTTTAAATAATGTCAGGGATTTACTGTGCTCTGGCAATAGTTTCTAAAGCCTGAAGAGATGCTGAAGATAAATTTTTGAAAGGGTAAGTGCATGTGCTGCTTTTGTACTTCATTGAGTTGAACAGTGAAAATGCATTAATCAGATTGACTATGCATCGAGTCTTGCTCTTGTTCTCACACACTTGCACAGTCTTACACTTCTGAAGAGAAAATCCATTTAGATCCAAACAAACGGCTTCTATTAAAATAAACCCCACACCTAATACATTGAAAACTGCACAGTGTTGTCGATCTAAAACATGTGATGGTTCTTCCAGCTTATGTTTTATTTCAGAGGCTCATTAAATCCATACCTGGTTTTATTTAATAAAATCTTTATGTCCCAGGATACTCAGATTAATGAAGTGTGTGGGCATGTGCATGCGTGTTCAGTTTCCCATAGGATTTAAAAAATTATTCTTATTATTATTTAAAAAAAAACCCCACTTTATGGAGGGTAAATGTTTGTCTTTGGCTCCCTCTATCTGCCTGTCTCTGCTTGGCTTGGTGAATTAATATTTTTTCATAACTCGATCCGTCAGGTAGATTGGAATCAGGAGATGAGATGTCTGCAAGTATTCCATTATAGGCATTCGGGAGACATGGAGGACTAGTAAGGAATTTAATGAATATTCAAGTTTAAAAAACCAAGGTTAATGTCTTTGCACTTAGTATCTTTCAGAAATACTTTGCCTTTCTGGTCAAAAACTAATTTCTGTATTGGGTTTTCCATAAAGATACAGCTATAGGCTCAAAGTATATTAAACAGAAATTTGGGTTTATCTGCCTGTCTTGCAGTAGTGTGTGGTGGTGTGATAGCCTTTTGTTTCTGGTTTCTAGTTAGGTTAGTATCCTATTGTCAGGGAAGGTAACTAGATTGTTCTGTTAGTGACTTCTCACAAACAGAAATGATTTGATATGCTAAAGCTATTTCTGACAAAAGATACAAAGTTTTGACAAACATGCATGGCACAGCAAGTGTCCAATTCTAAAGAGCAAAATAAATGCAAACCACCATTATGGGGAACACAAACAGCCTGAAAGCAAGTTATCAGTAAGCAAATAATTGTTGAACTGTTATGAATGGAATAGGATGTTGAAATAGGGCATGATTGGCTGATGTTACATATGTCCTTGATTACCTTCCTTGTGCTTTTATCCTAATAAGTGACATTCTTTGTATTCCCTTGGATGGCTAGACAGTCTGACACTGAAGAAGAATAAATATTGCATGTGGTACACATTAAGCTGTCATCTAGGACAGCATTTATAAAAAGTAACTAGAAAAATTCATAAGAAATTCTGCAGTGCTACAGTTTCCTGGCTCCAGTCATAATTGTCAAAGTTCTTGACACATTCAGGTCTTCTGAAATGATTTGGGTTTACAGTTACTTGCTGTATGAATAGTTATTAAGGATTCATTGTCTCTGATGATGCAGACTGTTAATGTTAGTTCTCAAAATGTAGCATTTTCATTAAAGGCCATGTAGTTAAAAAAAAAAAAAAACACCAAAAACAAGTGTGGTATATGTAGCTAGTCTGCTTACAGAAGTCAGAACCAGATGATGTACATGTATAAAATAAAAGTAACTGATAAAAACTTCTTTTTCAAATGCTGTGAATCTTGGTGGAAAATCCATTACGAGCATTATTCTTGCTATTTTTCTCCTTTGGAAAGAGACCATTTGTGTTGTGTGTGTGTGTAAAGTATCAGTCTTCTGGGGTTTTTTTTGGTATGGGTGGTTTTTTTTTTTTTCCTTGAAATTAAGACTCAAAAGCAACATAGCAGGATATCATCATCTCTTCAAGGGCAACGGAGAAAAACCCTTTTGAACTATCTAAGCTGATGAGTTAGTGTTTGAATGGTAATTAATCCTTAATTTTGAGACGAGGGAAGTGTAGTAGCTAGATTCTGTGTACTCCTGTCTCTGAATTTCTTGTGATGACTTTTATATTGACCAAGCAATATTCAATGGCTCCTTTGTCTTTCCATTTATTTGTCTGTTGCTTAACATAATACCATGATAGTCTCTGGAGTTTGGCAGAAAATTTCACTATAAATATTTTAGAGTTCTTACAGCTCTGTTACTGACCATGTCAGTGGAACATTCTCACTGTATATATTGATGGTATAATCTGGTTTTGCTGCATATGAAAACACAGCCGCCTTCCATTTGTGGATGCACATTTCTCCATTTGTGATACTGTCTAACTCGTGTCCATTTTTTTATCATTCTAATGTATTAAGAATACCCCGTAAGGAAAAATAACCTGTTACCACCTCATCAAATTACCTAAGGACTAACAGAATTTTATAGGGGACATTGTGTTTATTCTCATCCCTCTTCCAAGTAGCCTGTAACTTAGAAGACTTCATTTTGAGTAGCTTGGAATGGGAAAATAAAGCCATTGGCTCTTTCATAAATTTGCATTTAATGTTGATTGAAAAGCCTTAAAATAGTTCTTAGAACAGCGTTAGAAAAAATGTGTATTCATGGGATCAGAGAAAGCTGAAACACCTGTTTAGGTTGAAGAAAGTTTTCTCCAAGTGTAACACTGCTAAAATGTTACAGGTAGCTGTTAACTCTGTAGACCACTACAGAGCACAAAATATTTGCCCAACTGGTAAATTGAACTGTAAGTCCCACTGTGGGAAATTGCTTTGCTGTGCTCCAAACAGCAGTTATCTTAGTAATTGTACCTGAATTCTTTTGTGGCTAATAGACAGTTGATGTCCTTCTTACCATGGCAGTATTATTTTATTGCAATATTATTAATTGTAAAAAGTTCAGGTAAAGTGTGTTCATGTAGTTTAAGATGGGCTGAGTATGTTTTTTTAATTGGTGCTCTGAGAACACTGGTTTTGAGTTGAGAATGTGCATAACCCCACATTTCACATTCTAAACCGGCTCTCACAACAAGGAGCTTATCAGAGCAAATTGCCTAGTCCATCCCCTTCCTCACTCAAAACCTAATGACCCTTTATCATCATGGTTTAGATTGCTGGACACAGATGTGAGAAAATACAAGTAATCTACAGGTAACTACAGTAGCTGCACTGATGTTCTCAGAGAACTGACTGCTGGGAAGATAAAAAGCTTCCCACAGAGCCTGTGACTTTCCAGCAGCAAAGCACATCATGAGCTCATACATGAAGTTTTATTTGCTGAAGATTCACAATAAGATGCATTAGGACATTCAGCAGGGTCCCTTCTTAGATGAGCACAAGAATTCAGCGAGGTTGTTAGTTGATGCACTAGTGCATGGCTTCACACTAAAACTACAAAGTCCAACAATACCAATAATGTTTCTTTTGAGGACATCTCAAGCCACAGCTGTAAAATGATATTGATAATAATGTAGTTTGTTCCTTGATAGTAAATGCTCTAAGGTAGTTGGACTTTTTTTCTTTTTCCTCTCGTTATGGATGGTATTCAAGTGGGAAGCAGCAAAAAACCCTGCCGGCTGTTGAAATACAGTTAGCAGTACATGCTGGATGTGAAGCTAGAAGTAAAGTCTTGTATGAAAAGACTTGCATATGATTAATTATCTTCCTCAGGATTTTTTCTTGTAATCATGAAGTAGAACTAAAAATCTCTGTGTATGTGATTAGATACTTTGCCAAGGAATGGGAAGGAAATAAAATATTTTTCAGATACGTTTCATGTACCTTAAGGTTAAGAAGTTAATGATATTGTTTACTATAAAAAAAAATTTTTTTATTTGTAATTCAAGAAGCTGCTGTAATACAGTTTTTATTGTTAGTGAGTCAGTAAGGTTGAAATGTATCTATTAAACCAGATGGGAATGATCAATGTGAATCGGTCTGTCTACACTTTCATTATCTTCTGAAGTAACTTAAGTATAAACACAGTTACTTATGTAGAAAAATTAATCTGAATGCTGAAATGCTTTTTTTTTTTCCTGTTTTTTTAATCATCTGTAAGTTTTGTTTTTTTGAGGAGAGAGATAACACGGCACGAGAGGTACAGGTTCTCCACAAATGAGGATTCACAGAGGGCAGTATTAATTATTAGGCAGGCAATAAGCATTACATTGGTGATCTTCGCAGAAGATGCTAATTCTGTAAGAAGCCTAAAACCCAAGCCAAACAAAAACTCTGAACAACCTTCTCCCACCCAGAAAGAAACAGAAAATAAATCTCAACAACATCTTCCCTCCTCTGGTAGTGCAAACGAGACAAACTAAAGCCTGTTCTTTTATTTAAGTCTTTCCACCTTCTTCAATAGCCCTTAAGGCTTCTGTGTTTGTTATTGGTCCTAGGGAGTTGCTCCATCAAGATTCATTGCTACTATTTCTGGTGGACCTTTGAGTCAGAACAGGCAGGGCTTGCTGTGGCTCTCAAGCTGAACCAGTGACCATAGTAGCAGGCTTCTTAATTTTTTTCTTCTGTCATTGATCCTCCATGAGAGGAAACTGCAAGACTCTGTGAAAGCCATATACTGTTTGCTCTGCATCGTTGCCACATGCCCCTCTTCCACTTTTAATGCCCATTTTCCAGAGTATGCAGACCTGAATGCTAAGAAGCAGAACTCCCTACAGCAAATCCAAGTAGACACTTCCTAAGAAATTCTTTTTGATGATTACACATCCCTTTTGGTTCACAGTAAAGATATACAGAGATATTTTTTCTTTTTCATTAGCAAATAGGAAGTACAGGGAAAGATATATATTCTCTTGTTCTATTTTGTATTTTGAGGAAGACAAAAGAAGTAGGGGGGTGTACAAATTGTAAGATTGATTTCCCCCCCTTTTCTTTTTTAATCCTGAGATTAATTATAATGAAATGCATGTACAAATTGCAGAAAACACTCAATATATCCTTTTTATGATATATACTGCTTCATATTCTGTAGGGGCTTTAATTTTCAACTGCAGCAGACGTACAGAAAAAAAACAGAAAAAAACGTTGGCTGTTACAAAGTTTTGTTTGAGCTTTTTAAACTGAGTGATTAGCAGAAATAATGACCCTGTCAGCCTTAATCACATTAAAATGTGGTTAACATCATTTAATTTTTTCCACTTAATATGCGAAAATTTCCAGTAGATTTGCAGTGAAGGCCATTGAAATTCCATTAGAACAAGAATAAAAATTTCAGGCATCATTTATTCAGAGAGGGAATAAAGGTCTCGACTGAAAACTGCTGAATCTTTCTATTATGGAAACTATGAATCATTGCATTGAGCAGTACCTTCAGGTTCTATAATACTGAATCTGGGTTGCTTTTGAATAAATGGACTGCATTTGTAGTGTGGTGCTTTCCTGAAAGTTGCAGCATCTAAGTTTTGCACAGATTCAGTAAGTGCTCTCTCCAGAAAGGATTATTACATAGTATTTTATAATGGAGCTGGGGAATGGAATTACTTCTGGTTTAGACATCTCATCACTGTGAAATTCCATATTTTGTATTATTTTCATTAAAACATTAAAAAAAAAAGTATCCTCTTTCTGATTGATGTGTAATGTATAGTTGTGGTTTCTTTGTGGTAAAGAGCAAACTGAGGACATGTGCAGCTATGACTAGAATATTAAGACATATCAAGTCTCCTGCAGTGTTAGCATTTCTTCTTGCATGCTCCACAGGTATGTTCCAGAAGTATGGCATACAATAACAATGTGAGCATGCTAGAGAAACTGTCAATGTCTTTTTCTATGAGAAATCTCCCTTTCTAGGAGAGATGCAATGCTTGTTAGCTTTCCTGTGTTTCAGTCTGCTCTGTTTAAGCTCCCATTTTTTGTCCTTTGCCTGTCTGAAGAGAAGATTTAATCTGATAAGTTCAGGCACTGGAAGTACAACTGTATATTCTGTGCTTTTATAGACTCTACTGAAGGACTTGTATTAAATAATTCTTTAAAACAAGTATTACTGAATGTATCTGACAAGGTATAATACCTTTATTGAGTTGGGGTTTTTGTGCCTCTGCTACTTAGGTAACTATACAGTGGTTTGGGCTGGGTTTTTAGGTGTGTGTGTGGTTTTTTTTTTTTTTTTTTTTTTGGGTTGTTTTTTTTTTTTTTTTTTTTAATGGGT
>JANIJG010000690.1:0-61172 GCA_024611175.1 Megaceryle torquata | reverse complement strand
TTATGCGTTTGGGGTGGGTTTTTTCGTTGTTGTTGGGTTTTTTTTTTTTTTTTTTTTTTTGGGTTGTTTTGTTTTTTTTTTTTTTAAATGGATATTTTGTTCCTGAGCCAAGTTCATTTCAGCCTATTACATAATTACTTTATCATCTTTCTGGTGGGAAAAATCATTAAAATGCATTGGACTTGGGCAGAACACAAAATCTAAAATTTCGATAGTTGTACACTTTATTTTTTAAACAAAATGTGTGAAAGTACAGTGTTGAATATTTAATATAGTGCTAAATACTGTGAGATGCAGCAGCCACAGAATTTATCTTTGAAATAGCCATTACTAAATTTAAGAGTTGAGCAGAGGTAACACAAATTCAGAAGTGCCTCTGATCCAACTGTAACTCTGTATGTTGAGGAATGAAGGAAACTGAGTAAGAGGTGGATCCTTGGCCAGGACCAGAACTGTTAACCCTGCAAAAAGAAGTAGGAGTGTGGGGGTTATCAAATCTAGGGGAGGAGGGGCATGCTGGTTGAATGAAGAGGTGTAAGTTTTGGGGGTGCATTTGGAAGCATCTTGCTAAAGAGTTGTTGGACCAGGATGGAAAGCTTTTTGAAGACTGGAGAATAACATTGGGAAAAGAAACCAGAGCAATAGAATGGGATGTTGTTTAGTGGGAAAGTGGATGTATTCTAGGAAGAAGTGTCAGGAGAGACTATACTCACTTTTTCTTTTTTTCCTCTTGTAAAGCAAGGCATGGAATTCAGTGTTTCTATGTCTTTTTGTTTCTCTGCTCTTAGGACGTATCTGTGACATCTTACAGCAGAATGTCTTAACCTCTTCCCAGCTTTAGTGTTTTGAGGGGCAACGCTTCACCATGTAACTCCATTAGCTTAAAGATAGTTTGTATTAGGTACATAATGTTTTCATTCAGTTTAGAATTTACCATGTTTATTGGTTACTTTTTTAGAAATTAGAAATTACAGGTATATTAAGTGTCTTAATGTTATAGTGGGAAAAGCTTTGAAATCAGAAAATGTTGGAATTAAGTTTGCCAGTGCATTTGAGAATCCATGTCCTGCCCCAAAGGGTTGTCTGCTCATGGCTGTACCAGATGGCTCCCTTCCCTTTACAGCCAACTTGTCTTGCTCTTGGAAATTACAAGCTTGCTCTTGCAGATACAATAAGGTTGGGTAGGATAGAAGACTTCTGATGATGGGATTCCTTTCCCTTGGAGCAAAACTTGATACTGATGTGGAACTGGAGGACAAAGGATAGCTTTATGTAAGAAAATTCCATTAAAATTGTCACAATTTTTTACATAACCTTGTTCTTAATTGTCCTCATTTGACCAATTAGGGTAATGATGTCCAGTGTCCTCATTGGTGCTGTTTTAAAAATATATACAAGTACAGCAGCCACCTCTTCTGCCTTGTTCATGTTCTCCTCATGTGTGGTACTCATAACTATACATGGTATTGGTGACTACTTATGACTTCTCTTACGTTTTATTTTTGAAAGAGGAGAACTCCTGAAGTCTAGTTTTCCAAGAGTTTGAGTCTTGTTTCCTTAGAACAGCGATTCCTAATTTATGTTGATTCTTTACAAAGCTGTGACATGGTGCACTGAACAGAAGGTAGCGTCATATTCTGTGGCTCAGGAGGCCTTTTTGCATGATGGTCAGTCTGCCAGCCTACTGCTGCTGGTCAGCAGACTAGCTCCAGCCAAGGTGAGTATGTGGTGGTTGAGTTCATGCCTTTTGCCCAGTGGGGGAATTGTTCTTAATAAAACGTGTAGGAACTTGATTTGTATGAGATGGAGACCTCTTTGTCCCCCTTTTGCACTTCGGCATAGCCTTCACGTACTTCTGAATTCACAAAGTATGGTGCTTCCTTGTAACTATATGGTAATCCCTAAATTACTGTAATCCTTCCTCTGCATTTAGTACAGAACCAGTTATTGTTAGTAGCTACACAGTATAGTGACTTTCATAAATTAATTAAGGGATTTTTTTAACAGAAGCCAATTGTTTTACACTTAGTATTGAGAGGCTATTCACAGAAGTTCTCTGCTGCCTTGGGTTGAAAATGTTCTGCTGATTTCCAGCCTACCTCCTTCCTTGACTATCTTATTTCATTGGTGGTTCTAGCAGCTTTGTTCTACAGAATAAATAATATTTTCTTCAATTGGTGTTTACCTCCAGTACTTATTTAAAGCAGACATTATCAGTTTTCTTTTTGTCTCTGTCATTTGTGTGAGGTTCCCTTTTCCTCTGATAATCTTAGACCTCTTCAGAATTTAGCTGACCACAGCTGCACATAGTACTCCACATGCTTTCATGAATACCTTGGATGCAGATGTAATGTATCCGGTTAAATGAAGGGAAGTGTTTCCAGTAGGATATGTAGATTACATTTGCCTTTTCCCTATTGCATTGTCTTTGGTGGCTTAAGAGTTGCTCTGGAGGAGACTAACCCCTTGTGATCCCCCTTCTATGTCACATCCAATTGATGATGACAGTGATGACTTCCCTTGAGGGAAATGTCTCCTGCTCTTCTATTGAATGTAAACTTTGCATGCAACTGATGTTTGCGTTATTAATGCATTTAAACAAGATCAGTCCTCAGTTTGAGCCTGGTGAAACTTGCTTAGCAGTCTCTTTAAACACCAATATGTTCTCCTGTTAACAGTCCAGTGCATTACTCAGTACACAGTCTGTACAAATTCACTTCTCCCTCTTTTCCAGCTGAATGAGTAGTTTCACAGACAGCACACTATCGATGTATTTCTCCTGCATAGAAAATCATACATCACATCAACGAGAGAATAAATTTATCAGGATATGCTTTATTTTTTCCTTTAAACAAAATTACTTGTGTTTACCAAAGTTGTTTTCTGTCATCATTTCTTCTTGATGGTCTTATTGCACAACCAAACTAAATCTAAAATAGCATTGTGTCTGTTGATCAAGTGACGCTTTGGTGAAGAAATGGATAGACTATCATGTCCCAGAATAACTGCCTGGTATGATTATTTTTTTTTAGTTATTTTTCCTTTGGCTAGGTCTGGCTTTAATCGTACATTACTTACTAGGGCTTTATGCCTGTTGAGTAGGCCTTTTCCAAGCTTAAGTTCTATGGCACTTCTAAGTAATTCGAGCATTAAAATAGGAATGGTGCTTTTCATTGATTACTGAAACCTTTCTTACAGCTCATGTTCTAAAAGAGTGTGATTGCTTTAAGTGAAAAAAAGAGAAATTCTAATGGTAAGAACACATCTGGATACAAGTTGATTAATTCACAACTTCACTATTGCTTTGAGTATATCTTATAATTTTAGTGTTCTACTCAGTGAATTGTCTTCAGCTACTGATTTGGATAGAAAGGATGAATATATACATACAAAGAAGAAATAATTTTATAGAGGCTGTTAGAAGTCATGGTATTTTTTACTTGGGAGTTGATTAATGTTTTAAATTATTTTTTAATGCTGAAGCGCTGTATGTCATAAGTTTGGGTTTTTTTTCTTTTTCAGTGCAAGTGTAGATCAGACCACATTATAGTATACCCCATGCATATTTGAAATACTTTGAAAAAGTGAAATGATGTGATGTTTAGCTGCAGAGAAATGTCAAAAACAATGCATTTATATGATATGAAAGATTTGCCAACGCAAGCTAGCAATTGATAGTAATATTATAATTAGCTCTTTATACAGCCTGTTTTTTATTCATGAACATTTTCGTTTATGTTGACAACTATCGTTTATGCCACCACACATGGAGCCTCTTTCTTTACTCAGGCAAGACAACGCAAATTAGTATGGGTCTGGGCTTATGTTCTGACTTCCTATGGAAAAGCAGTTTCTGGGCCAAGTCACAAAAATTAAAGTAGCTTGCATTTTAGGTTTAGCTTTTCAGTCCTATTGTTGTTAGTGCTAGTGTTTGTACGGATAAAACATACCACAGGGCACTGTAACTTCAAGGTGGAACTTCTTTCCAACCAACTAATTTCTGATTGCCAAAATTTCTGTGGGTGTTGAATGCATCCTAATTCTATAATCTATAATGAGATGAAGATAGATAAACTAGTAGTTTTGCAATACATTTTACTTTTGTGTTTGCAAATAAAAACATTTTGTACGTACCCACCCACAGACTAAGAGTATTTGTATCTGACAAATTTACTTTGTCATTCCATTTTCAGCCATAAAAATCTTCATGTCTAACAGATCCTTTGCAGTCTGTCAGATAAATGGAGCGTGATCTCAGACACTGATCCAGATACTTATTCCTGCTTCTGAAAAAAAAAAATCAAAGTTAGTGTTCCCTCAGGACAAGTATGTTTTAGTAGATGATTCCAATGTTGTTGTTCTTTTTTTCATTTCACCATAGTTTAGACAGGTAAACAGACTGTGTCTGTAAAATTGAACTTTTTTTTTTGTGACAGCTTTTCAAATTAGCGAAGTGCCTTTCGTACAAAGCATCTCTGCACACCGTGAAAATCCTGAACCCCTTTAGGGTTTTGCTTGAATGTGGACATGTTCATATGACAGTATGGTGTATGCTGTTTTATTTATTAGTATTTTGGGGGAAATGTATCAGCAGGAGGTAAGAGGGAGGCACAGCACATAATTTTACAGAAGCATTGTATGCACTTAAGGTCAAGGTTAGTTTCTAAAGCAGCCTACGAAAAGGGGAGAGGGGAAAATACTTTAAGAAGAAAGTGAGAACAGGAGACCTAATTTAAGTGTTCTGAAATGCCCTCAGAAGAGCCTCCTGCTTCATTAACTATGTAGGGAGCAGAGTGAGATTAGGCATCTAAATCAGGCGATAGGTGTCTGAAATTAAGCCTTGTATTGTTTGAATATTAACCATTCAACGCACTTCTTTTGTTGTTAGAATGGAGCTTAGATCATATTCTTTCTCTGGATAAGTATCAAAGTTAATTTCTGGCTTACTGAGTAGCATATTCCAGCCTAATAACAAGTTTTATCATTTCTTCATTGAAAAGCCCCCACAACTTCAACCAATATCTCCAGTGTTTATGATTCTTATTACTGGTGTCGTTAAAATTGTTTCTTAAAACGTCACTCATACTACCTTGTGATCACAAGGTGTTGGTCCAGGGGGATGGGGAAAGTAAGCAGGGTTTATTATTTTAAATCTAATGCTGCTGTTGTGGTAATACTTGACTCTTGCAACTTGAATACTTGAGTTGTAACAACTGATGGAGGGAGGAAGAGAGTGTTCATGTGAACTCTGTGGTCTGGAGAGGCTCTGCAATCTCACAGACTTAATTCTGAAGAAGCGAGGAAGGCATCTCCCCCTATCATGTGTGAGCAGGAAAGGGTATTTCATTAAGAGAATGGGGGGGGGAGGGGAATATTCTCACCCAGTTTAAGTTTCATTAAATTGTTGTGTGATATTAGCAAAAGCCAAAATTAACACGTTGTAGTCTGCATTTGTGTTACTCATTGCAGGGTTTTTAATTGGCACTAGTGGAATATATTCCCAGTTGTTCTTTATAGTATCTTCAGGTGCTGTTAGTATATATTTATCTCATTATACAGGAGCTTTATGTAAATAATATTTTTTGTTTGGAAGTATGGCCTTGTAATTGCTTGTGTACACACAGTACATAAAAGAATCAAAGCAGATAAATTTACAATAGCAATGTCCATCATGCATTTCATGTAAAGTTTTCTTATTTTCTTATTAAGGCTTCAGTGGCTTTTTTGGATCAAATACTCTATGTATGCATGGCTTATAATTTTTTAAGGGATTACATTTTTGAGACTTTGCTATAATAGTCTTGATATAAATTAGTATTTACTACACAGGGCCCTTAAGAATACAGTTTTTCATGTGATATAAGAAACCTTGTCAAGAGACAAAATTTACAATTATCATGCCATAATGTAAACCTGACTGTGGAATAGGGATTCTTTTACTGACCTGTAGTACTATCTCCATCATAATTTTGCACGAGTCTTCTGACTGAGGTTTTCTCCTTCTGCTATAATTTACGAACAAGATTTTGTTATTTTATTACCGTTTTCAAGATAACCTTTCAAAACTCTACATTTTATAAATGATAGCAGAAAGAATGACATGATGTGACTTTCCAAAGGCATCTTTTCTGTTCATAATATGTGCTGCAAATGGAGCCCCTTATGCCTGTAACTAGGAAATACAATATGCACGATTTGTTGCAGTCTGCATTGTTACACAGTTTCATCAGTATTTTGGTCTTGACTGTGCTTTATCCTTGCTGACAGCAACAGACAGGTCTCTTTGAGTTAAGACAGAATTAATTTTCAGAATTGGCAGACCAAGGAGAACTAGAGACTGTAAGCCTTTCACGTACCAGCAGGTGCTACAGCAGCAGTGTAGTACAGTTTTCATTATTGTTTAAGTCATAATTGGTTTTGATCACTTTAATGGGAACTATAATTTGGATAGAGAGATGTTACTCAAGTCTTGAAAATTTTATCAGAGATGAACACTTTAAAAATGGATTTCAAGATTTTTCTTCCTTGTGAATGATACTTCTTACAAATGTTTAAAATAGAGTTACCTTGACTGACCTTTTGTTGGATGAAATTTGCTGTATAAGGTACTGAAAATTCTTTTCTTATTGGGACCTCTATATTGATTAGCAGGAGAAGTTATTCTGGGTTATTTTGCCTCTTTCTCACTGTCTTTCTACCATCTTGATATTTTTTTAAATTGAAACTTGGTTGTAGGTCATCTGCTTATTTTTTATTTCTATTATGTATGCTTTATTTCTCCTAGTTATAAAAGTATTTTGACCATTAACTACTCTCTGTACTTGACATACAGATGATACCATGTTCTCTGGTACTATCTTTCACATTTTCAACATCTTGCAAACCAAAGACAGCTAAAAAGTTTCATGTCAATTAAGACAAATCTTTATATGAGATGTTAAAGTGGTCAGGTGGACAGTAGTAAGTGATAGTGGTCAGATGTAAGTGAAGTGTTAGGTCCTTATGTGTTTTTAACATACCATTAAACAGGGAATGTCTCAGGTAGCTTTCTAGACCAGATTAACTGACAACTGTATATTACTACCATTTTATGGTAGACAGTCTATTAACAGAATTATTATGTCTTGAGGGCATGAAGTGCTTTCATATGACTTTCCAGAATATTGCCATGATATTTTTTTGCCCTGCCAACTAATACTGTTTCCTTCCTTGAAGAGTCTGTGATGTCATATAGGATAATTTTTACTCAGGAGTCATGCCATATACAAGCATTCTCCGGTAATAGACACCAAAATTAGGCTAACTTAAGGCACTTCCAATCTCTAAGAGTCTTCACCTGTTCCTGTACCATACTTCAGTTATATTGGTGCAACCAGTTGTGAGGATACATGGGAAAGTTAATTGGTCTAGCTTTAAAGAACACAGGTGTTGATGGGAGGGTATGAAAGAAAGAAATTCTCTCTCCCTCCCAAAACTGCTTTTTGCCAGCTTATTTTTGTTGATGAGCAGCTTGAAGATGCCTGCAGGAAGTGCTGGTAGGGTCTCTGCTCCATGTGCAGCTGGCAGCAGAAAAGCAAGTGTAACATCTGTATGGATAAGGAATGGTACGAGAAGATCACATCCACATCATGAAGTTGTTTCTTTAGAATCTGTGATGCAACATGAACTAAAATAGTAGGTGCAATGCTGGCCACCACATCTACAAATAATTTGCTGAATTTAAGGGGATTTAAGATAATGGCCATGATAGAGATCAAGGCCGTGGACAAACTTACTTTGACACACAAGGCAGAGAGCCTGCCTGGAATTACTTATATTGCAAAGGAGAATGTTAAGGAAAATTATAAACCCATCTACAATAAATGGTAAATGACAGTTTTGGTCAAGAACTTCTGTTCTTCTTTTCCCAATACAGTATCAGTTGAAATTACAATAAAGTGTAAAAGTGTTAAATCCAGATCTGGTAGAATGAAATACTTTATACTTACTCTGTTATAAGATTACTGACATCATGGAATGTGTCACAAGTCCCCAAATATTATGTGGTAAAGAATTGTAAGGACTATTTCAGTGCATATTTCAAGGCTCAAGTCAATCTGTGTTGGAGATGTGAGTGACATCTAAGATGTGAGATAGGTTCTCTGCATTGATCTCCATCTAGATGCAGTGACTAAATACTGGAGGGGATACAGACATTAGACTCTAGGAAGGTATTGATGAGCCTAAAGCATTCAGGATGCACAGAATAAATTAAATTCTGAGTTCCTGAAGCTCTTGTCCTGAGGGGCTGAGAGGAGGCTAATGGCCAGGGAGCAGCCCAGTGTGAGGAAGAATTACTGCTGTTCTGAAATGGTGCTAGAAAGTATTTGCAGGTGGGGAGTGTGAAAGGGCCTTTTGAAATCTAAGGATTGCTGTGTTCCTCTGGGCCATCCTGGGAACAGGAAATAAAATTAATTTGAATAAATTTGATTTGAAATAGGATTGCCTAGGTCAGTAACAGGTAATCCCTGTAGAGTTATCTTTTCTGTAGATTTATCTTCTTCATATAAAACAAACTGTCATGTTGAGGAAGAAAGGATCTTTTTATTCTTCAGCGTTTTCCTGTTTCGTCTTCCTTTCTCTGTGTAATGGAAGAAGAAAGGGATACCCTAAAAAAGGCAGGTAGCAGTAAGAATTACAGCATGTTAACATGTTACAGCAGGTACTACCTGGGCTTTCTCCTTCCTGTTCTTAACTTCTGCCACTGACCTACTGTGTGAAATAAAACTATTGTATACATGTTTCATCATGTTCACCGTTCCATTCTTTGTTGATTTATATACATTTGGAATGAAAGCTTACCGGGGCTGTAAATGTGAAAGTATGTTAAAAAATTTAGCAGATCGAGAGAGGTGATTCTACTGCTTTGGAACCCTCAGCACAGGAAGGACATGGACCTGATGGAGCGGGTCCAGAGGAAGGCCACAAAGATGATCAGGGGCTGGAACACCTCTCCTACAAGGACAGGCTGAGGGAGCTGGGATTGTTCAGCCTGAAGAAAAGGCTTCAGGGAGACCTAATAGCCACCTTCCAGTACCTGAGTGGAGCTTGATGGTTTTAAATTAGAAAGAAGTGGATTTAGATTAGAAATAAGGAGGAAGTTCTTAACCATGAGAGCGGTGGAGCACTGGAACAAGTTGCCCAGGGAGGTGGTTGAGGCCCCATCCCTGGAGGCATTCAAGGTGGGGATTGACAGAGCTCTGAGCAACCTGCTCTAGTTGAGGATGTCCTTGCTCTCTCAGCAGGGGGGGTGTGCTAGAGACAAGCGGGACCTGATCTTTGTGGAGTCTGTGCATGCTAACGGAACAGAAGGGAAGAACATCATCTATGAACTGTGTCACACAGTACTGGGGCTTAGGTAAACTAGATCTTCCTCTCCCATCCAGCTGAATCAACTAAACCTAGTGGTACTCATAGCAGAAGAACATTTTGGAACCCGGACCAAAAAAAAAAAAAAATCATTGCTTAATTTATCAGCATTTTAGGTAACTTGTGGTTAATCAGCGAGTCTTCAAAAGGCAAAAGAAAGCTAAAAAGAGGAAAGAACCACTAAGGCATTTTTAAGTAAATTAATGTTCCTTTAATTTCAAGAAAAACGTTGGAACAAATCAACTGTTTTTAATCACCTAGAAGCAATTCAATTTTCTTCACTAATTCATGTTGGCTATTGTCTAAATTTTCAGATGACTCTAATATTTTGTTTGTGATAAATGTAATGATCTTGCATATAGTGAAAAAATACACTTTACTACATACTGGGTTTTTTATTAAGCCTTTAAAGGTTTTGATGCCTTACAATTTTCTCATAGAGAAGATAGAAAATATTGGCTAGATGGAAACTACTGGAAGTGTGCAAAACGCTGGAGTGTGCAAGACTGGTTGGGAGATAATACACAGAGCATAGTTACCAGTGGTTCACTTTCCAATTGGAAGAATATCTCATTATGAGATCTGCAGAAGTGGCTGCTGGCTGAATACTGTTACGTATTTCCATTAATGAGCAGGATGATGAGAGCTGCATTCTTGTTAAATCTGTAGGTGACCCCAAACTAGGAGATGTCCAGTTATGTATAGAACAGAGTTAGAATTTAGGAGCATCTCAAGAAATAGAAGAAATCACTAGGAAAAAGAGATTTAGGGTGTAACTTCTGAGAAGGTTTTTATGCAGGAATACTCAACTATGCAAATAAAGTATTAAGAATAGCTAGTCAGGCAGGGTCATACAATAAGTTATAAACTGAGCATAAGATAATGTTGCAGTGCTGTCACAAAAAAACCTCGAAGGCTATGCTGGGTTTTATCATCAGGAGAATCCTGAAAAATGTGTAAGTTAATCCTCTAGCTATTTTTAATGTTTATAAGACACTATTATTGCAAGCTCTAAGGAGTGCATTGTGCATAGTGGGCTTCCAGGAACTTTTAGATCAGTGGGAGAGAGTCCTGAAAAAGGTTCAAAGTTAGAAGAAATGTGTGGCTTACAAGGAAAGCTCAAAATAAAAATGAAAGGCCTCAATTTTTAAGTATGTAAAACACTGCTGCAAATAAATAGGGAGTTTGTATTCCTAGTCCATAGAGTATAGGCTCAGTTAAACTCATACATTTAAATTGAAGTGAAGGTCACACATGGAAAACTTTTCAACAGGGGGGAACAAAGCACTAAACAGATTGTTTGGAAGGTTGTAAAAAATCTGGGGCTGCTCAGAACTGACAACAGGAAGAGCTTGTTGGAGTTGCTAGGTCCTCTTGTTCATACTGCTATTTGTAGCTTTTTTTCAGTCTTTTGTATATTTTGATCACTTAGTTTGATCTTATTATCCACATTTGTTTCTTTCCTTCTTGCGGTGCTTCCTGGTATTTTTTCCTTCTCTGCCATGCTGTTGTTTCTACCTATTTCTACTCATAGTTCAGCTGTAGAATAGAAAAATAATTGTTTCTTTTCCATGAGTTAGGTCGTGGGGTTTGTGATTTCCCCCCCCGCCCCGGTCTTGCTTGTACAAAAGCATAGTTTCAAAAATCCCCTTTCTTCTCAGGGGTCAGTTTTGCATCTCATTTTGTCTTGCAAGTAGGTGTCCACTGAGCTTAAGTTCTCTCTGCAGCTTCTCTCTTCCATCACTACTTCTGATTTCCATCTGAACTCTGTCTCTGTTCCCAGCTGCATCTCTCACATGAACCTCTTGTCAAATACCGATTTGTAGTTAATGTACATTCTGCAATTTTTCTCTCTATTTTGGTCAGATGCAGGTTTTGGTTTCTTTTGCCTCAAGAACTGTCACTGTTTTAAAGTGAAGGCATCCCCTTCTGCACAAAGCTCCTTTCTGGTGCTCTTTGCTTATTAATCTTCTCAGTGAGTGCCCTCATATTTAAACCTTTCTCCAAAGTCTGTTCTGCATACTGCTTTAGTATCAGGAGTTAACTCTGGTAGTTGTCCTGGACCTTCTGCACTTGAGTCAGGCTGATACAGAGTTAAAAACTGGAATTGCCTTAAACTAAGCCTTTGTCAAATGTTGGTATCTAGTAGTGGCAAGAAAACATCTTGGTCTTCACAGCTTTTCTGAGTTACTAGTAGATATGCTGACATGTGTTTGTCCCTCCCTTATCTCTTTATCAGGCAACATGAACAGTGTTAGGTGGAATTGAGCATCTTAATTCCTCTTGGCCATTTTCCTTGTCCATTTGTGGTGAACAGAATAAAATTTCAATTCAGGAACCCTTTGTGGTGGCTGTTGGCACACTCCTCCTCTCCAGAAAGCCACCTAGAGGGAAGACTCAAGCCACCTTAATAGGGGAAGGATGTTGGATGTCCAGAAATGCTCCAAGAGATCCCACACTGTTATTACCACATAGTACTAGAATAGGCCTTTCTTCTTTCTGTTTACATTTTTATAATCAGAATTTAGTTTTAACTCTACTAGCAGCATTTTTAGAAACCTAATTAGGTAAGAGGATCTTTTTAATTGCTTTTAGTGCATACACTTTTCACATAGCTTTTCAGTTTATGTTGTCAAGAAGGGTTTTCATCTTGAGCACTTTCTTGTTTCTTAAAAGGAGTTTCAGCTTTTAATCCCAGTCATTGGTTCTGCCAGTTCTGCTCTTTTGGGTTTTTTAACGTTTCATTTTGTTGCATTTTAGTTTGGTTTTTGCTTGGATTTTTTTCATTGAGGTTTTCTTAAGTGTTAATAATCTTTTCTCTTGGCCTAATATCCAATACACTTCATCATTCATTGTGAAGTATAGCATGAAATAATGGAGACATACTCAAGGATGTGTTTATCTTAAGAAAGGCTGCAATGAGTGTACTAATGCTGTCCTTTTACAGACAAACAGCATCCCCGTGGAAAAAATATGTGCTCAAATAAAACAGACTTTGACATTAATTGTTACCATTCATTAGGAAAATTTTGTTTTATTTAGCACACTTGGTTATCCCGAACAGGAAAGCAAACTTGCACTATTACTTTATTATTAGTCAAGCATTTTTGCTTTGGAGAAAATTTCATTTAGAAATATATCAGTATTTATATTTGAGTTTTTTTAATTTGTTTTGTTTTGTTTGCTTTATATTGATCACCATTAGGGGAATTCCTTGGTACTTTTTTAGTAATTCCTGTGACATTGAAAGTCACAAAAGTGAAAGACTCAGGCAGAGAACCTGACTGCCTGTACAGAGTGGGTTGCGGTACCTCATTCTTTTAGTGAGGCTGTAGCAGGTCTGATGTCAGTCACTTCAGAGACCTTTAGACCTCGGTGCTCATTTATTGCTAAAATGTACCAGCTCTGCTCCTGCATTATGAAGATCATCTGTCAACACTTTGAGATATTCTCCTTTGTTATTAAGCTTGTGATGCTCTACACTGTCAGGTTTTTTGCCAATTATAGTTAAGGTACAATGGTGTATTCACTGGATCAAAGTCTCACACTGGCGGTAGAGGAATGATTTGTAAGTCTTTATTCATCTGAATTGTACAATAGAATACCTGAGGAATGCAAATAATCCCTCTAAGGACTCAGTAGAAAAGCTGTTAAAATGACAGTCTAAGACTATTATTATTCTGAATTGGTGTTTTAGCCGAAGTAATTATTTCTTATCTTGTTGTTCCACAATAGTTCTTAGTTTATTAGTTATGATGACCATATTTACTTAAATAGAATTTTAATCCAATTTTTGACATAAGTTTCACGCTCATTTCACTTTCTCAAGTTTGCATGTTTCATTCTGTCTTTCACTTGGTACATTATTTAATTTGTCTAGAGACCAATATGAGATACTTCCTTAAATATATAAAAAGAATGTATGCACAGATGTTGAAGTACACTTATGAACAGCAGGTCCATTTCTAGGTGCATTTTCTCTAAAACGTTGTCATTTATAACATTGATAACCAGTTTTTTAGCCAAATTAAATTAGTTAACTACAAATGTCAGCTCTAGAAGTGCTGTTAAATGTCACGTCACATTCAGAAATGCACCTTAACTGTGATTTTCAGTTCAGATGTTTCTGAAGGCAGTAGTGTTTCCGTATCAATCCTGGATACCAAAGTATGTTTTCATTGGATAAGTGGAGGGGAGAAAAAAGCTTAGCATAATGAGGATTGAAAACCACTGATGGGGTATTTACATAAGTAAATGATAGAAGACCAGCCTTATATAACAAACGTGTGAAAACTGTTGAGTGAACTTTTATATGTTTTGTCCCATCTAAAACCCTACTCAGTGGGCCATGCACTTAATCTCATAATAGCTCTGATCCCCTGCTATTTTCTTTGACAAATGTGTGTTGATGAACTTGTGGTTCAGTTCATTTTTTTTTCTGAAGTGACATTTGCATTGATTATTTAAAGGTTTGCAGGCCACAGTTTCAAAGCACTTTAGTATAATAGCAGTTAAAACCTTAGTCTAAATCTTGGAGATTAGCAGGACTGAGAAAAAGAACTCAGCGAGTGCAAAACCCCATGCTGTAGGATGGGTGCTTCAGGTCTGAAACATCTACAGCACCTAAGTACTGTATTTTGTACTGTGATTCTTAGTGTCCAAGCCATATTCCCATGCCTCTTGTGTTTTCTTGCTGAGCTGAGCATTGTCATTCTTGCCATTTACACGTGTACAGATATAGTGCCCTATAAATAACATTGACCTCCTTACAGGTAATTTATGAATGTCTCCCTCAAATTTAAAATAAATAGTTCTTGCAGTCGTGAATGTGACGCTTTTATTTAAAGACTGTTAAAACATCAGGTATCACTGCAAATATTTTGTTGATTTTTATAAGATACTGGACATTTAAAACTAACACCATAAATCCATAGCTCTAAATGTGTAGTTTTGTTCAACTAAAAAAATATATTGGATATGCAGCAAACTATTACTGATGCTGCTAATTATTGAAGATGGAGAGACATAGGAAATTTGATTCTTTATTTAAAAATAGTACTAGTATAATACCTAGAGGCTTTGTCTTGAGGAGATGGTAGAAAGGTGAGTGAAATGAGCAGAAACATGGCCCTTTATTCATTAGCTATGGCATACTCCAAGATCAAGAAAAAGCAGGGTGCTGCTAGGAGTTTTATAGAGTGTAGTGTGCTTTTCTGTCTGCTAATAGCAGCTGCCTTAGCCACTGAAATGCTTTTAAATTTAAAAAAAAACAACAAAAACACAAGAACAAACCAAAAACAAAAAAAAAACACCAAAACTCGGAGGAAAACCTGTAGTCCCCCCAGTTTTACCACATTTGATAAATACTACTCTTGGAAGTCTCAGAAAAATGGATATTCACAGATCTACAAAGTTTTAATCTGTTAGCATTTTCAATTGCAAGTATTTAACCTCTACCAAAAAGCTAGCTATTGTCTCAAATTATGCCTATTTCTGATAGATTAAATGCCAAAGAGAAACTAAGAAACAGTGAAATGTTAATGGAGTACACCTGAAGCAATTGCTGCCTGTTAATGCCTTGACCTTGGAAAGCAATACACAAAAAGATGGCATCATAAAACCGTGCAATTCTTATGAATATGTATGTGCTACTTGATAATAATGAATGTGGTACAGCCATGCATGCACTACAAGATAATGTTGTGCCCTTTGTTGTCTACAGGTTGATAAAAATTAAAGAGTGGGTGGACAAGCACGACCCGGGTGCTTTGGTCATTCCTTTTAGTGGGGCCTTGGAACTCAAGTTGCAAGATATGAGTGCTGAGGAGAAACAGAAGTATCTGGAAGAGAACATGACACAAAGGTTAATTAGCATTCATTTTCCCTACACTTTATTATCAACTATTTCCTTGCAGTAATTTAATTGCTTGCGCTGATAGAATAATAAATGACAGAGTAATTACCATTATAAAGAGAGAATCTTCTCCTTTCTTTACCATGAGACAGAGTGAAAAGATTTATTTTAAATTAAGTTTTTAACTGTCATCTGTCATCTCTGTACAGTGTTTTAATTATAACATAGGTATTAGTTATGTATATTTTTGAGAAGGAATGCTAACCAAAACTGTTCTGTGATCTGTGGGGAATAGGGACAGTGGAGAAAATTTTGCCATAATTTGTCTGAACAGCTATAATGAATTGTTTCAATATTGAATTTCAGTCAAACAGTTATACTTTCATGACCTGGAATCCTGAAAATTGTGTGAGACCAAAAGTGCTGGCTGATAGGGTGATTTAAATGTATCCCATATTTCTGTAGCCTACCGCGTAAACAAATCAAAATACCCTTTCTATGATTCTGCAGTAAAAAAGTAGTTCTTCTAAAGAGGGTCCAAAGGAAAAGGCTACTGTGATAATTGGTGTGTTTTAAAGTAGACCTGGTATCTTCAAAATATATGATGTTTTTTCATGTAGATTGATTACTTGAAGCATTTAGCCATTTTATATATCTGTTGAACGGATTGGATTTTTTTTTATTATTTTTTTCAGTGCTTTAGCAAAGATCATTAAGGCTGGGTATGCAGCACTCCAACTAGAATACTTTTTCACTGCAGGCCCAGATGAAGTGCGTGCATGGACCATCAGGGTAAGATTCATACTTATTCATCAGCTATATCCAGTTCCACACTATTGAATTCAGATTGATATCACTGACTTTGAAGTTTGTCATGGTGGTGGTTAGCTAGTCATTACAGATGAGGTTTTTGTCCAGGATAACTTTAATTATTTGTGAGCTGCTGAACAGTGAAAGTGGAGCTGCATTGATTGAGGCAGGTAACAATTGATTCTGCCTATTACATAGTCTGAATTTCTTCATCCTGTAGAATCTGTCTACCCTCCTCCTGTGGTCAGAGATAAGACGTACCAGTATTGTGCTTGCTTAATCTGTGTGACTGGGTTTGTCTGCAGTGAAATTGATGTTGCTTTTCATTTTGTATTCACTAAGTTTGTTTGGGTTGCGGATGGTTCATTCCTCCTTTGCTTTGCTCGGATTACATTTTCAGCAATAAAAGCAATATAACATCATTATATTCCTCATGGATACACAGTTGGGCTCAAAAACCTAAAAGCAGTGTGCAGTAATTCGGGTCTTTTACTGACTTAAATATTAAGACCTAGTTTATTTTGGTAGTTTTATATGTTTATCCAGGAACTTAGGTAATGCCTAAAATAACATGTATTTTAAATATTGATGTAGAATGATTATAGCCATAGAGATAGACTAATTTATTCCCAAAGGACAGTAAGAGCTGAGCTGTAGTGGTTTGCCTTTGAATGTAAATATGTTATAATATAAAGATTAGTACTGAAAAATATTTGATACAAACTCTTAAAAATTATGAAAAAGTCAACTTCTGGAGGTGCGAATCTGTCATTCAGCTTTTATTTTTTGCATCAGTGTATTTAGTGCTGTGCAGTGAATTTGAGGGCTATATTTAATTTCATTCAATGGAATTAATTAGTTTTCATTAATCAGCATAATTTCCAGTAAATGTATATTTTTATTAATACTGCTACAGATGTTTGTGTCTATATTTCAGCATGTTAAACTTATTTTCCTAAAAGCAAGTCTGTTTTTTCAGCCTTTTCATCTCATGTCCTTTTACATCATAACCGCCTGCTGAAGTCCTTGAAATAGCTACCAAAATAATATAAAAGTTGTGTAATGCTGATTCTTCCCAGTTTTTAAATGCACATGCTGAAACTCCACTGTTTTCAGTAGGAGAAATGCTTGTTCTTTATTAGAAAATTTGAAAGCTGGTTTATCTTAAGACTGATTGTAAGTATCTTTGATTTAATGTGCAAAGATATTTAGTCAGGTAAGCATCAGTGAGTAGCCATATTAACCCAATACATCTTTTATTGTAAAAACTGTGCTTTACAGTGTCAGACTCCTTAGCACTTTAACATGCTTTATTAAGCAGCCTTTAGGTCACCATTATTTCTCAAATTTCTTTCCATGGTTGTATGTGCACAGAATGTACGTCCTTGTAATTTAAAGCATGCAGTTAGAATGCATTCTCCTCTATTGCATAAACTTAAATTATCTTATACTGGTTGGCTGTGATTCTTTATTTTTTTTACCTTGTAGTGATTCAGTTGTTGACATTTTGGTAAGAATACTCATTTTGTTCAATATTAGACTTACTAAAATTATTCTGAAATAAAAATAAGCTAATATGTGGGGCTTCAGATCCATAAATCACTTGATTACAAATGCGGCTTGCCAGTGAATGTTATTGTTCGAATGAAATTATTTGGACACAAGTAAAAGTCTTGAGTAATTCGGATTTTAAAGTTATTTAAAAATCTTTATTTTGCTCACTTTCTGTGTGGAGGGCTAGGAATCGAAATGAATCTCGCAACAAAACACAATCATAGCTTCTAAAATCAATACTGCTGTTGATACCTATTAGGAAAAACAAAGCTGCCCTTCTTTAATATCAGTTGGTTTATCTGTGGCAAAGGCATCTATCTGTGTGTCCCAGTATGGAGAATTACTCAGCTGCATGCATGACATTTTAACTGATAGGAGACAAAGTTTCAGCAGATCCTGAAAGCATATCAAAAAGGAGAAACCTCTTCCTTGCAATCAATCTTCTTAAATGCAATTATTTTTCTTCCGGTCTTTCCTTTGACAGAAAGGGACGAAGGCTCCTCAGGCAGCAGGGAAGATTCACACAGATTTTGAAAAGGGATTCATTATGGCTGAAGTAATGAAATATGAAGATTTTAAAGAAGGAGGTTCAGAAGCTGCTGTCAAGGTGAGCTCCCCATCTTTTTCTTCTCCCTTCCTCCATATATGCCATTTTTCCATTTCAAGTCTATTTTTCACTGAGAAGAAGTTCTTGATGCTGAGTGAATCTTAACAGTCACCTTTAGGAATAGACCAAAATCTGTTTTCATCTTTTACTTAAGAAAGAGTTGAAATGCAGCAACTTACTGAACAGAAATGCAACTCTTTCAGTATCTGAGGTATAACAGTTTATGGACTTAATGTGACTGCTAAGACCAAATGCTATGCAATTTTTTTTCTCTGCTCACATGTTAGTGTTAAGAATTTAATAAGCTTTAAAATGAACTTGGTTTTGAAAAATCAAATTTTTAAGATGAGATATGAATCACCTCTGAAAGGAAATGCAAGAAACACAAAAAATATCTGTCTTCTAATAATGTGTCATCTTGGTTTGAGTTTGCAGTGAAGGCATTACAAATGTCAGATGAAAATGGTTAAGAAAATATTATATTATAAAAATGTACCATTTTTTTATTCAGCATTACTGGGATTCCATTCTAGGCTCTGCTAGACATAATTAGACTCTTAAAATTTAGCATTTCAGTATTTAATTCAGTCGCCCTTTGATATCTTATTCAAAAATGCCATGCCTTACTTTGATTGTTCAGCATGTCAGTAATAGTAGCAGGTAGCCCACAAAAATATATAAGAATAGATGAAGTTTCCTATCCACTTTCTAAAGAGATAGTGAAGATATTTAATGAAAACTTCTTCCTTGAGCTCATGCTTTTTTTGTAGTGACACTTCTATTAAGAGTTTTATCTGCTTTCTCAACACTAGAGGGCAGAGACTGATTGGGTGCCCAAAGTTGTGCCCTTCTTACAGCTGACAAATTATCTGATTTGAAGTTATTGAATAAGAAATTAACTTGTACATGGCAAATAAATGTCTTAAGAAAAGCTGCTGTTCTGTGCATTGCTATTGTGTTATTTCCACCTTCTCTAAGCAGAGAAATTTTCCTTTATTTCATACACGTTTGATTTCTTGCTTGGCATTTTTGACATTTTATTAAGATTTATATTTTATAAAATGGCAATTACAAAGCACATTAGTTTGATTTAATGAATCTCAGTATTTGAAAGTTCCTACACATTATAGCGTGTTAAAGAATTTAAAAGGTTCAGCTTTATTGTTTGCTATTTGATAGCTTGAAAGGTATGCAAAACTATGATTTCAAATTCAGCTTATTCTCAGTGGTATTGCTAAGGAAGATCATACTGAGCAGCAGGACTTTAATAGGTTTGTTTGAACCCCAGGAAGTGAGGGAAAAAAATCCCAGTATAATTGGTTCGTTGCGGCATGTGAACTGCCTTATGAAAAGGGAAGTAGAGTTGTAGTTGTAAAGTGAAACCACAGCTATAAATAAATCTAATATTCTGCAGTCAGAAACCGCTTTATGTAACCAAGATGTAAATTTTGCCAGCAACAGTTTTTGATGCTCAGGTCTGAGTGTTTTCCCTGAGAAGCTGCATCAGTGGATACCTATTAAATTAATCTATAAATATTTTGCTTGTATATTTTTATTTGCTTTTCACAATGTGAGATTCTAAACATCAAGCTTCCATGTGTAAATGATATTTAATGATTGCATTTTTACTGCTTTGAAGTATCTGTAAAGCAAGCGTGTTTGTTACTCAGTTTTTAAATCAAGGTTAGGAAAAAAAAAACCAAACCCTTGCTCTTAGAAAAATGTGTTGTATTAGTCTGGTCTTTTCTAATTTGCATTTAATACAATGTTTCATACCATACACAATACTAATTACTTTTATATTGCTGGTAAATTTTAAAATTAAATTTGGGAGCTTTTAAGAGTCAACTGAAATAACAGTGGTAATGGGAGTTGCTTGCTTTGTATGTTATCAACTTGATCAATTTTTAAGTTTGATTTTGTGTGTGTCTAACACCAGTACAGCATAACTAATTTAATGCCAGTGCTGTGAACTATACACTGAATAGCTCTGTGTGGGCTTTGTAGTCTACAGGGATATCACATTATTAGCAATCATATCTGCTTAGGCAAAGCTGGCTTCTACAGATGGCTGCTTTCAAGTGCAAATGAACTGGTTAGACGTGTCTTGTTTAATACATACTCAAGATTCACAAATGGGTATTGATTTTTTCAACCAGTGTTTCTGATAGCAATGGAAATGGATTAAATGGTCTCTAGAGAATTTAAAGGAACACTGTCACTTTTAATTAACTGTAAACTGTTACAAAAATACATAAACTTGCATTAATGTGTCAAAATGTATTTAATTAATGGAGTCTGTGCCACTTTGACAGTGTGCAATAGTCTGCTAAAAAAATTCCTCATTGTTACTTTGTGGAGGTCAGGGTTTTTTCTACAAATACTTGTAAGTATAAATGTATTTGACTGTAAAATATCTCTGTACCTGTGCCTGACGCTTACGCTTCATGATGATTTTTACAGCACTGTTTTATTAGTGTTTATGCCATCAATTAGTCTAATTACTCTTGACTTTGAGCATTATTAGGATCTTCAAAGAAAAGAACAACTAAGTCTACTTGAAAGTAAACCTTTTATAGTCTAAACAGGGGGTTTTTTGAGGGGGGAGGGAATAAAGAATGTTTCCAAAGTACTATTTATTATTAGTGTCATATGGGATAAGGTCAATTACTGTTGCACTATATATTTATTTTAGAGGCTATTTTATCTGCAATTTTCTGTAGGCTAGCATCACTGATGGCAACATTTAAATAAGGAGTGATAGCAACAACTCGAACAAGCCTCTAAATTCCTAGACAGCAATATAAGGAAATACACTGCTTTACAGAGCAGGTTTTGTGAAAGAAAGGTGTCTATGTTAACTATGTACCATTAATCTGATCTGTTCTACTGCAACTAAGGTCATTAGTTAACAGCTTTCCTGTAATGGGATCTTAGCATGCCACCACTGTGATAGTGTCATTGAGAATAATGGCACAGTGAGGTCTTGCATGGAAGCACTTTCTCCTGCAAGAGAAAACTTCAAAACAGGAATGGTTATTGAACTAAAGCAGAAGCTCTCAACTTTTCCATATTGTAGATCACTTTTCAAGATAAATGCTTCTGCAGACCACCTCCCGCCCAGTCTCTCAGTCCTAATGCCACAGCTTTTCTGTAGCCTCTATAATACCAGGTTTAATTACGACGAGATAAAGATAGGAAAATATAATAATAAATTCTAATGCAGAGAATACTGATATTTAATAGTTTCCTTGCCTATTTTCTGCTCTCCTCAAGTGCAGCATTTTCATAACCAATTTCCTTTTCATGTCTTTGGTCTATACACTTTCCCCTGTATCCTGGTTTCACAGGCTCTCATACCTGCCCTTCTGAAGCAAATATCTTCTAAAGGAAATATCTGACAGAAAAAAAATCAAGCCTTTATTTGTGCTTCTCAGCCCTTCATTATCTGGGCACAAGCAGACAAGAGAGCCCTGCTCGAAGCACAAGGCGCGTACAGTTGTGACTTCTGTGTAGCATTCCCATCTTTAATTTTGACAGTGCTCGCTTGTCCGGCCGCTCAGAAGTAGTTCATGTACCAGTTTAATAGCCGTGCAACCAGGATGCAAACTGTTGCCAATCGCCCCTTCCAGCATTACTGGTTTAGATTCCCGCTGCCAGTGTTTGCCATCTGCAGGGTTTATAGATGAAGGAGAAGAAAGGCTGAAAGCTGGGGTGGGGGATGGGGGGAATAGTTGTTTTTAGTGTCCTTTATCTTAAGACTTGCCAAGGTTTACAGATTTACCATTATATAATGTAGATGCCATTTAAGCACCACCAAATCACTGGAGGTTAAATTATTTTTGTATACGTTTTACATGTATGTAAAACCAAAATATGTTAAATTGAGGAATCTCGTGGCCATCAAACTCTGAAGCTGAAGTGGTAACATTTCTTTACTAAAATGTGTTTAAATAATTGCAATTTGAAAATACTGTAAAACATCTAATGAAATAACCTATTTTCCTTTTCCTTTTGTCTTTACAGGCTGCTGGAAAATACAGACAACAAGGCAGAAATTACATAGTGGAGGATGGAGATATTATCTTCTTTAAATTTAATACACCTCAACAACCCAAGAAGAAATGAATATCAGATGTTGTTCATTGCTCATAAATAAACTGTGCTGCTTCAAAAAGCATATGAATTTTTATTTAGGATGGAATATCTGGAAACAAAAAGCATACAGTTTCTACCTAGGGAACCTCCCCTCCCCCCAGTGAAATTATTCTTGTTTGTTTTGAATTAAAATATGGCACCTCCAGCAAACATGCAAGTTCACTAAATGTGAACAGCTTTGCATTTCAAACGATTAAGACCCTACTCCAAATTGTAGAAGCTTTTCAGGAACCATATTACTCTCATGATACTTCATTAATCTCCATCATGTATGCCAAGCCTGACACGTTTGACAGTGAGGACAATGTGGCTTGCTCCTTTTTGAATCTACAGATAATGCATGTTTTACAGTACTCCAGATGTCTACACTCAATAAAACATTTGACAAAACCAGCCTTGGTGTGTTTGGGGATGTCTGTATTGACTGACTGTGGTGTGCTGAATGCGATACGGCACCTGGTGGATGCTGATTACAGAATTTTAAGACGTGTGTGATACAGTAACTGGCAGTGTGGGGCAGCTGCAATTGTATCTTGAAAGTGAGTCTTTCATGGGAATCGGAAGATTAGGATGCCAATGATTTGTCTCAAAAAAGTTAATGAATTTGTAGATGGACATTCAGTGAAAGATGATAGTAAGGATAATAAGAACGATGCAGCATAAATGATTTTTACTGGAGTGGAAATATATAGAAAAATCACAGTATCTTTGAGACTGAAGCTTTTTTGTTCAAATCATTTTGAAAAAGTAATTGATTCTTGCCTTGAAATTATTAAATTGTGGAGGCTGGAGCAGAGCTGCCTGATGTTGTCTGTTGTCCTCTCAGGCCTGGTATTCAGGCCAGTGGAAGGTGACACAGATAGTGTTATGAAGGCAGAGGTCATGCTGTGCTGGATAGGTAAGTCATTCTGCTGAACTAAGGTTGCAGCTGAGAGTACGGTTTAACCAGTCTCTTTGGATAACACAGAAGAATAAGTTGTTGGCAAAAATAAAACCGAGTTTGTACTTGTAATGCAAGCTATAGAATTGCCCTTAGTTGCAGTATGTTTAATGTACTTAACACAGCCTGACTATTTCTGAAGTGCCTGTCTGCTTGTGGTTTCAGCTACAGCTTCCATGGGGTCAGGGCTGGGAAAGATGCTGATGTTACCTGTGGCTTGTTGTTGTGCCAGACCTCTTGCTGTGATAAATTTGCTTGCTATAAACTTTGAAAATGTAACTTATCACTGGCTAACCTCCACTTGGTGTTTAAGACACTGGGAGCGCTGGTCACATCCTGCTCTGTGGCTTCCCCCGAGGTGCTGCCTTTGAGCTTCATTGCACATTTCTGAAAGACGTGGGTCAGACAGAGCCACGAGGCTCATTGTCAAACAGTTGGCATCATGCCTTTAACTGCACTGAGGAAAAAGAGGGAAGGCAGATAAATTCAATATGTAGTTGTTGATTTTGTTTTAAAGAGCATCTCCTTTTCTCATGATGGCAGGAGTGGGGAGAGTATTGTAAAGCATGAAAATTAGGACTTCAGATGTTATGGAACCCTTGAAATTCTCTTTTTGTATCATCACTGTGTGGCTAATGCTTGCTTGTTCATGTTATTTTGATGTTACATAATTGAGAAAAGATTAGGACCACCAAATCTTATCTTAAAAGTCAAATCCAAAAGTGAATGGAGCCTACCTGTTTCTCTTGGAAATCAGCAAGGTGCTGGTAACAGAGAAGGGCTCATGCTGGGTTTTAGACACAATGAAAGGTGAGAAGTGGAGTATATGTGTTAAGGGAAGAGAAGTAACCTCTTTACTGCACTGATACCCACTGGAATGTATTCTCTTGTCCTGTCTGAAATTTGTTCTGGTTTCCAAAAATATTCCCTTGCTCCCTAATTGTTACATGTTAGTGAAGAGGTAGTTAGAAAGGACAGCACAGTTAATGGATTGCTTTGTATTTTTGCATCTCTTAGTTACATTTATTAAGCCAATTTTGTTTAGATTTGAATGTGTGTACTTCACAATATCTCCCTGTTTTAAAATAACAGTAATTAAAAATTGAACTAAGTTGTTCTTGATAGACAGAGTTTTTTGAGGTTATTACAATATTTTGAGAATAGAAAATGAACTTAAAATATTTGCCACATCTTTTAAAATATATGTTGTATAATGTTTTATGTTTCAGCTTATTAACTTGCCTGAATAGTTTACCTCTTCAGCTGTTTTAACTGATGTTAACTACTGAAGCTAATCACATATTCCAGAATAAAATCAAGTTTTATTAAAAAAAAAAAATAAATCTGATCAACTCTGTTACTCCTGTCACTGGTGACTTGTGGCAGCTGCTGCATCAGATATGTGCAACCTGTGTTTCTCCTTAGTGGGTCTATGCATTTAAGATGTACAACTCCTAAAGTCTTGTAGATACATGTAGCAAGTTTCAAGCATTCCTTTTTAAAATTAATTCTGATTTAACTTAAGCCAAGCACACATTATTTATGCATTTCCACCTGCACAGGTGACTCCAGGTGCAATGTATCCATCCTACTCACATTTGCTACTTAAGAAAAAAAAAAAAGTGAAATCTGCCTGCATGCTCTTCACTCTCCCTGACCTGTACTCCCCAGGGATGATGGTGGTGAGACATTTTGTTTCTCCATTTGGAAATGGGTGAGACAACATTGGAGGCACTGCTCTTCCAAAAAGGGAAGTAGGGAATTGTGCAAAGGAGGAATGCTAACCCTTCCTCAGCACCTAGTAGCCATGGTGCTGATGGCATGTTTCTGGGGTTAAACAAATGCTAGTGTAACAGGGAAGCTGCTACTCCTGACCAAAAGACAGTGCTGGAAGTGGTGAGACATCGGTGAAAGCAGCTGTGCCTCCACTGGCACGTGCAGTAACTAGATCTGGACAGTGAAGTGGCTGGCATAGAGGATCTGATGTTCCCACAGCATGTACTTGAGGGGCTACCTCGGCCTAGCTGAAAGCTGGTGTCATGAGTTAGAGGGCAGTTTCCACTTCAGTCTCGAGAGAGAACCAGTTTGCTGTAAGATGCCCAAAGGACACCCGGGTTGCCTGCTGTGAGATTCCTGTACAATGCAGAGCAAAGCAGGGAGAGTATGGGTGTGTGTGAAGAGGCGTGGTCAGGAGATTTGCTTTTAAAAGTATGTTCCTGGTCAAAGAAAAGCATTGATGTAGACAAGTACAGACTTACCGCTGTCTTCTATTGGCAGCATCAATAGCAATATCTAGGTGATGTGCTTGGGCACCCCAATATAAGGCATTTCAGACCCTTAAGAGGGACAAAGAACAAAAATTTTAAATTTTGAGGACTATTTGTACCCATGGATACATCTCGTGTAGGATATAATTTTCCATCCTAACCGGCATTTCTCAGAGCAACACAAGGGGAACAGGCTTGGGCTTTATGCGTGGATTAATATATCGGATAAAATGTAATCCTGTTTCCATAGTATGTTATCAAAAGTAAAACAAATAGTGAATGTGGTCAGTGGTGAATAGCCACCTAACTGCCTGAGACTCAGGTGTGTTCATCCAGGTCTTTGAAAATTGAAGTAAACATTTTAGTAGGGTAAGAGATGCCAAAATGTAGCTGGCCATCTCTTGGCTGTAGTTTGAGTATCTTAAGCTGCAGGGGAAGAAAAAAGGGGTTGATGGGGCGATGACACACACGACTGACAAAACTGTTAAAAACAAAGGTATCTCCTACTTCTCTGGAGTGTCCTTAAGTCACAAACTCCTAGATTCTGGGAGAAAAACTGGCACGTATACCTTGTTTGTGTCAGGATCCTGTTGGCCACTGTGAAAAACCAGGTGCTGGACTGGATGGGCCTGTGGTCAGACCCAATACCCCCATTCTCTTTGCAGACCACGGGGCCTGGTTGGTCAAGGAGTCTGTAAATGAAAAAGTCCACGGTGTAAGTTGTATTTTACTTCCTCATCTCCCACAGAACAAGCTTCTAGCTGGAGCGTCAGCACTGTAGCTGAGGTAAGTTAGCTGAACACCTCCTGGTGCTTTATTGATGCTGCTCGTGATTGCCTGGCTGTGCCTGTCATGGGCTGGGGCAGCCACGCCGAGCACAGCGCCGGAGCAGCAGCAGCCCCTAGGCATTCAGCCCAGGGACAGCATGGGACAGCTCCGCTCCTCCTGCCTCTGCGCCAGCAGCTAGAAAAAAATTCTCCCAGCTTCAAAAGTACCAGGAATGTGCTTTATCAGTGCAGAGTTTTATGGTCTTGCAGTTGCTGGGCTTGTTCAAACTGCCCTTGCAGAGTTCTGTGGGTCCTTACCATGGCAGTCGGCAGTGACGCTGCATACCCTGTTCTGTCAGGTGGTTTAAGCACTGAGCAGGTGCAGGTAGGATCATGAAAATGCATTTCCAAAGAGCGCTGTGTGTGGTAAAGCTTTCAGATTAAAAAATATTTAGCTAATTTTAACATTTCTCTCCGCTCATGAACTTGGCTTGCAGAGGATGAAGGGCAGGAAATCATTAGAAGCTAGTATTTGTTCAAAACTAATAATAATTTATTTTAATTTTTACTCCCCCATACTAATTCCATATGTTTGATTATGTTAATCCATCATTTCACTTCAATTAGACCAGGAAGATCAGCAGAGGTTGGGGGGGGGGGGGGGGGAATACAAAGTAGTGATATTCATCACAGTATCCCAGCAGATTAAAATAGTGGTGTGCTGGTTGGGCTTTGAAAGTTTTAAAGTAAATTCTGCATTTCAATGTTGTCTTTGAAGCAGCTATTTCTTGGCTTCTCTCTACAGGTAGTGCCCATTCCCAAACCACGGGAATAGACACATATGGCAGCGTGTTGCATATTGTGAAATAAGTTACATGTGTGTGCTTGCTGTCATAAACCAATGATTTGGTAGGTGCCTGCTCATCAGAGCTCATTAAGGCGCTGTGCAGTTGCAGAATGCCTGTAGCAGTTTATTTTCTACATTAAAAATGTGTGTGCTCAGCACAGAAAAACTTTATAAACCACACGGAAAATAAAATCCATGGCTGTTGCAAGAGTACATGTGATACATAACCTAAGAAACGTTCACCAAAGTCTCAGAAAATAAGTGGGCCAGCAGACCCAGGCTGGCTGAACAGGAACACAGGGGTTTTCTTGCCCCTGGTGGCTCCGCTGCTGCTGCAGGAGGGGAAGGTCTTTTGCTTCAGCACTGCTGGGCCCTGCGGGGCAGGATCCCTGCACAACAGGGAGTACTGAAAAGGCTAAGATTATATATGGACGTGTGACCAAAAATAAGACCCCCCAGGGCTTATCCCCAGTGACCCAGACCCTTCAGCTCAAGCAGAGCTGGGTGTGGGGTACTCTGGCTGCGCTGCCTGTGGACCCCCCACCCTCCACAGCTACCAGCAGCAATCCTCCCCCTTGCCCACAGCAGTGCATCCTGGTCTGATGGTATGGCTAATTTAAGCTTGGTCTTGAAAGTGCAAAGTTAAATCCCTGCACTGCTACTACCTCTTACACCAACTTCCCTTGCTGCATTTCAGTGAGCTGAACAATCATAGCAGCATGTGAGGAGGGGGGACTTGGGAAACCTGTTTGTGAGAACCCTCACCACCTCATGGCCACAGAAGCACAGAGAAGCTGCCTGTACCCGAAGTACAGCCCGAGGTAAGCACGTGTGGCCCCAGGCTTGGTATCTACTCCTGACAACAAAGAAAGAGAGTGCAATTGCGCGAAGGGGTTCGTAAAGTTTGGTTTATGGTAAATACTTAATAATTTAAAGGTTAATCAAGTCCTTAGTAATGAGGAAGACCATTGCCCATATTAAAATGCTCCCAGGAGTGAGCCAGAGCAACAAGACAGGTTCAGAAGGAAGACACCACAGCTCAGTGTGTGAATGTCAGACAAGGGTTTGACTGCACCCAGCCCATGCAGCCTGCCCAAAGCAAAGACGGGACAGAGGTGACATCAGTATCCCAGACAGGGACCAGGACCCACACCCCTCTCTCATCTTCTCCTAGGCAAACTCACCTGCACCATGCAAGGCAAGGACTAGCTCTTCCCAGGAGCTCTGATGCTGCTGAAGGGCCACCTTGCCAAATTTGTCAGCAAAAGATGCAACAATTGCTCTCCTTTAAAAATGGGATGCAAAATCTTTTAGTTGCCAAAGAGTTAAACTTCCCTGAAATCTGAATTGTGTGTGAAGTATCTGAATTTGGTTATAAATCCTGTTTAAGTTTCAAAGCACAGCATTATTGGAGGTAGCAATAGTAACATCAAACAGCCTTGATAAGATCAACAAATTACTAAGTATAATTGTTTGTGCTGGGGTGTGTGCAAGGAGATAAATAGCTCATAAATTAAATACCAGTGCCTGAGGGTGAGTCATTCATGGATTCAAAGCTGCCCTGACACTCGAAAGCAAAAAGTAATTTTCTCTTAGTTCAGTAATTATGCAATTCGAGATCTAAGACCAGCAATCAATGCTAGGTACGCTTGCAAAGGTGGAAGGGTACTTCAGCTATTGGAGTTTCCCATACACTGATTAAGAAGAAAAGTCTACTGCTTGTTCCTGCACAGGGGAATATTCGGACTGAGGTGCAATTCTTCAATAAGATAATGAAGAACGATGGGATTAAAAATAGACTAAGGGTTATTTTTTGCTGATTATTAAATGGCAGCACTCTCTTGGCTTCAATAGAGCAGTACTAGTTTATACTAGCGAGAAATCTGGCTCAAATTATTAAAGAAAATCAACAACCCCTCTGTGATAACTGCTGTTAGTCATCCAGGCTAGTGCCTGTTTATGAGAGGCACCTGGCACCTTACCGGCTGTGCTGCAGTTCGTATGCTCTCATGCAGGGTCATTAGAGCCCCTTCCTGACTTATTCATAAGACACCATGAGGATCTTGGTCTAATCAGGGTTTTCCTAAAGACAGAGAATAGTAATGGAATCTGTTATTGTAACAACATCATCTTGATCTGCTTTTATTTACTAATGTTTTGCTAGGCATTAAATATTTTTCTGCCAAATTGAGATAGAAAACACACTGAGAAATCATATTTTTTTAAAAAAAATGCAGTGTAACTATCACAGTTGCTCAACAAGAGTCACTGCTGGTGTAAACTCCCAGCCCTCAGGAGGCATGGTGATGTGTAACCTACAACTCTCCTGACCATTTGGATCTTAAATAGCCTTCACCTACTCTGTATGTGGGGTGTCGTGATGGGGGAGGAGCAGTGGAAATCCTTCTAGAGAAGAATGGGAAGGCTGTAATCACCTCTAGACTCTCCCATATGGACAGCTTGCATCTTCTGACTCTGGGCCCTGATGATCAAAATGGTTGCAGTTGTCTGGCTGTGTGAATGGGTACGCCATGAAGCAAGCAAGAATAAAGACTAATAAAAATTAAAAATTGTTTTTGAAGTCTCTCTCCACTTGTCATGTTAGGGTGAAAAATTTTATACAAAAATGTTTTTACTCCTGACTGCCGGCCAAAACCTGACGTCTCCTTTGCTCATTGGCCTTCAGTCAAATCCCCAGAGTGGCACTGTACAACTCATGTCCCACCAGCAGGTTATGGGGCTGGAGCATTCAGGGCTGCCTGGAGTCTGGGCTCACACCCAAGCAGCACGTTGCTGCACAGGGATGTCCCCCTGATAGGCTGCAGGAAGGGCTTTTCCCTGAAGGAGGAGTGTCTGTATTCCCATTCCAGCCACCCACAGCTCCTATCCCTCCTTCTGTGGGCAGGGAGCACGTAGGGAGCAAGACTTGAGAGCTGTGAGGACATGTCTTACAGGGAAAGGTCCTGGAAGTACCTGTGCAAGGCATAAATAGGGATTTTAGGTTCCCACCAAGGGATGGCTGCTATTTAAGCCCAACTGTTGATATATTTTTCAGAAATAACTGACATCCCGCCCTTAATGTTTGTAGAGCCTTTCACAGAGCTAAGACTTTGACTATCAGCTCTTCTCTGGGATGCTTTCCCTCGCTCATCAGGACTAGCAGTTCATCGGTTTACATACAAAGATATGTAGGAGAGAGGGAAACACATGCAGTTACATGTCATTTTACACCACTTATATGATGCATGTCTTCTCCATCAAGCAATGCCGCCTTCTTGTGACACCTCCACCCCTTTGCACGCAGCCTGGCTTTTGAAGGCTTCTCCGAGTTTTCTACTGATCCTGCCAACCCAGTGGTACAGTCACCTGGAGCTCAGGAGCTTGTCACAAGGTAAGGACACGTCTTTTGGACGTTGCCTTTTATATGCTGTGCTGGAGGAAAACCTTTGCTTGGGGAATTTCGTGTCTAAACCCAGCGTGCTGATTTAAGACACATTTGTGGAAAGTGTTTGAGGTCAGCCCTGGCTTCACTGGCAGATGCCATTCTGGCAACAGAGGAGAAATGTTTAATTTATATTTACTATTTAGGAAAAAAGCTGTAAGTGCACTCTTTTATTCCAAAATAAAAATGCCTTAATGACTAGAGTGTTTAGCCCATTGGGGATGTCATTGTTTTCAATTATGTACCATTCTGATGGCAGAGCGCAGATTCTTAGGCTGAATGGAGATTTGTGCTGCAGCTATTTGTGCCTTTTAAAACATTTTCTTTAATACTTTAAGAGAAAACTGTAAAATGGCAATAATGACATATTATTACAAGTAAATTACACTGTAAAATAGCATTAATATTGCAGTTGAAACCTAGAATTTGAAATACGATGGAAATAATCATTTGCACACAGCTTTTGTTCTTATCAAAAGCGATTTGGATTAGGAATGAGATTTACTTAGCACCCGTACTCTCAGGCGAGCTAACGCTCTGTCACCTGGCCGTGGTGCAGGCTGTCAAGCTCATCTGTCACAAGCCACCACAGGAACATCAGGCAAGGCCTGACACACCCCAGGGTGACACAGAGCACTGTGCATCCCAAAGGGAGCAGAAATCAGACTTCATGCGTGCAGTGGTGCCTCAGGCTCAGTGCCTGGGCAGCAGGCTGGGCAGCCAGTGGGAGGTGGAATGGCCTCTATTTGGTCTCCATGGCAGAGGTGGATCTGTACCACAGCACAGGAAAACCACTCTTCTCCTGTCTGATGAAGAAAGACTAATAGGAATTAGGAATTTAATAAAACCCAAGTGTGTGCAGGATAGTAATGAGGGACCCTGCACTTAGAGAGAACACTGAACAATTTATTACTCCCATTTCATGAAAATTGTCCCTTGAATTTGACATGTCTGTTCTATAAAGGTCAAGGTTTTTTGGTCTTATTTTTTGTGTACTCAGCTCATACAGGAAAAATTGTCAAACCCTTGAAGGGTCACTTCTGTACAGAGAAGTGTTGCACTGGTAAGACATGCAGGAGACCTCTTTCAGAGGGTTACACAGAAGTGATGGGGTGTCCAACTGCCTTTAAGACACATTCGTTTCTGGGCTGTGTTGGCATTGAAGAGTAAGGAAGAAGAGATACCATTTTCTGTTTACTTCAATGCAGCCCCTTTACACAGACTGCTCTTCTAGTAGACCTGCATTCGCAAAGGCTTTTGTTTGCCTCTTACATATCCTGCAGCAATGTTTGCTCACATCCATCACCTATGTTTCAAGCAGGACATGCTATTGTACATCTAATCAGAACTACCAGCAAGGCCTCATGAACTTACTGTGGCAATGAGCCTTAAATCCTCTCCTCTCTCCACGCTTTGTCCCCAAACAGAATGGGCCTTCCTTTCCTCACACTTCAGGTGCAGGCAGCCGGCTTGCCAGGTGATGCCCACCATTTGGTGGTCACAGGATAAAATGGGAAATCTCAGAAATCTAATCACCTTTTTGTCACAACTTTTATTAATTTGTATTCCCGTCAGCACAAAAAAGAGAGTAAAAAGCTGTAGAACTGGTCCTTCAAGCAACTGCTGTTCAATGATACCCTTCTAGCACTTCTTATCTCTTTCAAACTGAATAATACAAGGCAGGTACAAAATCTCCTCATGTGGAATAAAGTGGAGAGTCACCAACATTTCTATAATGCTTCTCTGCAGCAGTGATATATCTCAGTTTTCTGTTTTTGCAGTAATTTTGCTGTGGCAGAGTGAAGATGAACTGTCAGTCACTAGGTGCTGTCTTGGGCTCCTCATGGCCCTGCACAAGAGGTTTGGGCCACCTGTGCTGTCTATGGGAAACAGAGGATGACAGGAGAGGCCAGAAAGCGCTACTGAGGAGATGCTGCTGCCATCCTGGCTCTGAAAGGTAAGCCTCCAGGAGAATTTCCCTCTCTGCTGCACAAATGAACCTGCAGGGACATCCATGCTGCAAGCTGCCAGATTGCTCCTGGTCCTGTAGACACATTTGTTTACTCCTGCCCTGCTGACACTGGCTGGGCTGGGAATAACCTAGTGTATCCTTCTTAGAAACACATTTATTCAGTAGTTGCCAGATGGTGAGAAAGTGCATTCAGCACAGGCTGGAGATGCACCTCAACCAGCATTCTCTTGCAGCTGTGTCCCAGTCCCTAGCCCAATGTCTGGGAGAGGAGCTGTGAGCATGGCAGGTCTGTGCTCCTTGCCATCTCCCCCTTGTTGGCAGCGTTAACATGTAACATGAGTTTTAGGAGACAGGAGCACCTTGAAATTGTGCTGGAGCCATTAAAAAAGTTGAAAGAAAGTGGGACAGTGATGGGAGACAGAGGAAGCAATTCCAAGGGCAGCCTATGGTTGCTTGAGGCAGCCCTTGCCAGGGCTTCAGAGCTTGTAGGGTGCCTCTCTCCTGCTTCTGGCATCAGCTGTTCTAAACCTGGTGGTAACTGTCCTATGTTCCTGAGGGCATGGTCATAGTGGCAACAAAGTAGCAAAGCTGAGCAATGCTCAGCCTTGCCTGTCCTCTGCTGCTGAGGCACTGTTCCTGAGGACTGGGATGTTTCTGATGAGTGTGTTACTTATTTTGGCAAACTCTGCCAGTTTTGAAACATTTTTTTGGTTCTTCCATGGGGAATAACTTGAGGTGTCATATGAGACAGCCTCCTAAAATGTACGTTTATTTCCGAAGTGAGCTCCTGGAGTGTTTTGGAAGGGCATTAGTGTTGCAGCCACTCTGAGATGGGTGCACTCACTCTGAAATTAGTAGTTCTGTTTCCAAAGGCAATGGAGGCCTATTTGCATGACTCTTGTATTTTATTACTATGGCAAATTGTATCTTAGAAGTATTCATGTATTACTTCTATCAATCAGTAAAAATATGTAGAATATAATAGAATCATAGAGTCATAGAGTGTTAGGGGTTTGAAGGGACCTCTAGAGATCATAGAGGCAATCCCCCTGCCAAAACAGGATCACCTAGGGCATGCCACACCAAAAGGCACCCAGGCAGGTTTTCATATGTTATTTGTATTCCATTTGATGCCTTTACTTGGGAGGAAATATCTATAAAGGCATTAGAAATAAAGATGTACCATATTCCTGACAGTCAATGTGGGCAACTTCAAAATAAGATACCTGATTTATTTTTGGGGCCCAAAGACCAGCCCATGAGCCCAAAGGCATTTATTTGATGCCTGAGCCTTGCTGGGGACTTGCTGTGGACCCCAGCACCCAGCAAATGTGTTTGTTACCTTGGGTGTCCCCAGTGAGCACCCACACATGAAAAATATCTGTCTCTTTTCTCATTACAATGTGTGAAATACTGAAATTCCAAGCATAAATTCCTGTCTGTTGCACCACTAGTTCCATGTCTCCCCTTTGGATGTAGGAAGTGACAAATAGGAATTGGTTTGGGCGTGTGGGGTGTAAGAATAAGTGTCCTTCACTTGATGCTATTGAAAAAGCCCCAAACCCCAACTGGTCAATCAGTTTTTGAAAAATGTCTCTAATAAATTTTAAATCACTTTAACAAAGTTACCTCATTATAACAATGCACAAATAAGCAAAATTAAGCATGAGAAGTCTTGAGAAAGGAGAAAGAAAATGTCACCTAGGTCTTCCATGCTAACAGAAGAGGTTTTGTGCTTCATATCTGAAATAAGCAAAAAGGCAGGCAGTGTCTCAGGCTGGCTCTGTTATGGTTTGCAGGCAAATGCAATTTTAATCATCATAATCCTGTTGATTCAGTGAAGTTATTCTGTGCTTAGAGTTACAGATGTGCCTAGATCTTTGCCTAAAGACGAATACATTTTTATAAGCAAATTAAAGGTATTCATGCTCTAATGTTGGTTATCCTGGTTAGCTAAATTGGGGACCAAGAAAGGTTTTCTGGGTCAGAATCAGAATAGACATATGTATCTTAATTATCTACGTATTTTTAATGTACTTGTTATTTACCAGTGTTCAAATGATGAGTGGGTATGTGGGAAACAGTGAAATATTAGAATGTTTGTGACACATTCTTGCATATTTAAAGATTTATGGGTTTTGTTCATTGGCTGTGTTTGAGCCTGCGATACTGACTGTGCATTTGTGCTTTCACTTCTTATAAATCCATGGAAACTTTTCAGAAAAGTTTTAACTACAACATGTCAATGAAGTATAAAGGAAAGGTTTATTTTGTATGTACCCTCTTTACCTGAGGTCCACGGTTAGATTCTGCATTAGAGCTTTTGGCTCTCACGCACTCTGTGCTTTTGATCATGCCACTCTTTGCACAAAGCTGAGAGAATTTCTGCTTCATAAAGAGGAAAATACAGACATGTTTTGATGTCTATAGAAATGCATGTTTGCTCTTATTTTTGAGGCAGGGGAACTTAGGGTTTAACATCTCTACAGTTCTTCTTAGGTCTCTGTGCAATCAAAGTTTCCAAGGAGGACTTAATGGGGAATAGAAATCATTTGGTTGTGGTGGTGATGGTGTGCTTGATACATTTTTCTTTAAAGGTTGTACGCTGATAAAAATGGTAAGTAACCTAGTCTACTCGTAACCACTTCATCTTTAAGTTCATGCAAGTTTAGGGAGCTGTAAGTGACTAAAAGGATGAGTGGCTTAAGATTCACTCAGTGATACTGCAAATACAAGGACTGAAATACCAAAGGAGTGAAGGATATATAGACCTTTGCCCATTACATCAAAAAATGAAAAAGTTAGGAAGGGGGAGGGGGGGATTCCTGTGCTACATTTTTCAAGTCCTACTCCAAAAGGGGTAACCAGCCCATTAGTATAGGTGCCAGGAAGCTTGCTTTTGTGACATCTCGCCAAACACACCTACTTTCACTGGACCATAGAAAGATCAATCCTGTCTGAAAACCACCCATTACCTAAGACACCTAATTTATATTAGAAGCTCACTAAAAGGCACTGTCTGGCCCCCAACCTTCACTTCCAATGATAAAGAGGATGTTTTACACCATATGTGACACTTAATCAAAACCGATATTCTTTAACAAACCCTTAACCTCTAGCACACAGGAGTCATATGAGGCCAAGGGACAAGACACAGATCCAGCTCAGGGTGGCATATCCTTTGATTAAGATGATACAGATTTCCCATTTTTATCAGGGTTACGGATTCTGGATATATCGCTTTTTGAGTTGTCAGCATTAAATTTCAGTAGAGGTTCAAGCCAAAGAGAGACCAAGACTAGTTCTGTCTTCTACTGCGTATTAGGAGATAATTTCTCTGAATCCTCTGCAGTAATGATCCTTAGGGCTTCTGATCTTTCTGTAAGCAAGTTTTCATGGGAACCTGGATTTAAACTATGGCACAAACCTTGCTTGCATCTTGGTCCTTTCTTAAGGAGGAGTATCTAAATACACTGATTCCGTGAGCCCTGAAATGGACCTTTTTTTCCCTTCCCTCAGGTCTTTTTCAAAGACACAAAACTTCAAGTGAGTTCTTTCACCCTCCCTTGGATTTCTGGGGCAGGAGGTTTTACTTATGGAGTATACAGTACTTTAGACAAGGATTGCAAACTTCAGGGGGTTAGATGGTTTTCACTACCTGCAGTACATTGGAATCTCAGTATAGTTGACTTTACTCCTGGGTGATTTTTATTTTTCCTATGCACTTTTCTAGATATCCCCTTGTTCTAGCATTCTTATGTGGCAAATTTGAGCATGGAAAAGTCTCTCAAATTCTCTGACACAGGAGAATGTTGAACTGTTTTTTCTCTTTTTAGTCACATTTGTAAACTGGGGTGTTAGGAATGTTTAGTAATTAATAAACTAGTATTTTCTGTTCTGCAGAAATTATTTCTAGTCATTGCTGTTTGATTATTTGTGTGTAAAGATGATCTTGGAAAGGGTTTTGGTTTTAAGTTTTATGTTTTGAAACACTAAAATGATACATCTGTTCTGTGAGGCTCTGTGGCTGGCTGAAGAACAGCTGAGACGAGCTCATTACTGCCGAGTGCATGATATCCTCGTTCATCACCCAGAAATGTTTCTTATTTAGACCGTTTTCCTTTTTATGATCATTACTAATACATTTATTAAAGAAACCCCTCTTTTTGTGAGGAACTACCATTATCCTACTTTTCCATAGGAGCGAGGAATCCCTTCTCCCCTTGCACAGAAGCCCAGATTACCTACAAATTTCTCTAGCAAAAAGAAAGAAGGGCAAGCTTTTGCATGACGTTGAGATGCCAAGAAAAAGAGACAAGCAGGAAACATTTGCTCTGAAACCTTTCAGGCCTTTTCCTTGTTTGTTTTTAACACCATAAAAGAAGGGACAATGGATATAGGCTACTTTTAAGAGAGAAATTCAGTTGCAGAGAGATCTGTAATCATGTTAAAATATTTTTAAAGACAACTTCTGTTTAGTAAATGCAAAGCTGTCAAGCAAAAATCTGGAGGACTGGTTCTAGTTTATGGCGTATCACATACATCAAAGGTCAGCCTTTTATTCTCCTGTACCCTGGTTTTTAAAAGTTCATTAATAAACAGAAGCATAATCAAGGAGAGACTTGCATCTCAGCTGCCACTCCTAGTTCCTTACCCATCTTGACTTCTTAATCAGAAAATTAATTAGGCCTTGAAATCTTTTTTTTTTTTTTCTTTCTTAAATCTCTTCAGATTTAATCAGAGTGTTCTGCTGGAAGCAATCTTTCACTTAAGATTTCATAGCAATGTGGCTAGAGAAACCATGTCATTTCCTGCATCAAATACATCAAAGTTGTGCGTGTTGGGTTTTTTTAACTAAGTATGTCCTATGTTTTAGTTTTGGTCTCTCTGCCCTAAGGAAAGAGTGCGTTTTATTTCTTATTTCTACTGGGGTGTGAATCTGCTCTACTGCAATGCAGTTTAAAATTCATAAATTCCCAGGGAAGGAGCAGACTCCTCCCGTGCAATGTGCTTGTCTGGAAGCTGACAGCAGTGGCAGGGATGCTTTCTACAACCAGTGTCTTCTCTGTTGCCCATGGCAGAAAGGATAGCCTCTTCATAGTGTTGCCTCATTAAAGGGCAGGCTCTGCAGTGACCAAGTGCTACCACTAATAGTTAACAACACTTTGCGAATGGGAGAAAGGAATAGGTAGCTTGGGGGGATCTTGAGCTGGGCCCAGTTTTACCTGAGATGGAGAGAAGATACAGGGTCATGTAGCAAAGCTGAGCAGATTTTAAATGGTCCTTTTGCAAGGAACACAGCAGTGAGGCTCGTAGTCTGCCTCACCCCTACCTTGGACATTTGGTATACTTGGTTGTGTCGCAGCAAATACTTTTGTTCTATAACAAAATGGGAGGGTAGTTAATGTTTGAGATTAAAAGCTTGCTGTTGTGGAGATTTGGCTTCTGAGTTCACCGGAGGGAGGTGCCTCTAGGGGGCTGGAGGGCTGGATTAAAGTATCTAACAGCTCCCTCACATTTGCTTTACATATGGGGTCAGTTAAAAGCTGTGCAGTCCCATGGCAATGTGCCATGTTTATGTTTCATTTTAAACTGAAGCTTTTTAAAGAGGCTTATGAAGGTTGGGGGAGGGTTTTCTTTTTTGGCTTTGTTTTAAACCCACGATTTGGCCCCAGTGCTAAAGGCATTGCCATGTCGGGAAGGAAATCTTGTTCGGCTTTGCTTGCACAGGTACAAACTCCATTTCCCACCCCTGCCCATGATGTGATTTCGAGCTCCCTCTGGTGACCCTCAACTTGGGGAGGCCCGAGGGTGCTCTCCAGGGGCAGGGGTTTTCTCTGTGGCTTTGCTAAGCCTGTCCAGCTGAGGATACATGAGTGAGCCAAGGGTCCTGGGGACTGGCTCACCTCTGTCGGCACATGGGGCACAGGCATCCCCATCCTGGTAAAATAGTCCCATAATTACCCTTCAATCCTTTTATCCCCTGGTTGATGTCCCCAAGGGCTGGTGGCTCTGGGATGTGGGGCACCACCATGTTTGGGGCACCTACTTCATCCTGTCTTTATCCTGTGCCTGAAAGCAAGCACTGGATACTGAGTGGCTGGAAGTCACTCCTTGCTCTGTGAATGCGCAGTTGCTGTAAGGCAGGGTCTTGGACTCGGGTCCCCCTTCTCTGCTGTTGCCCTGGCAGGATCTAGCAGTGACTGCCTTTTTTCTGCAGCTCCTCTTTTTGCCCACCTTGTGAAGTTGGATACGAGGATACACAAATTCCTGCATGTGCCCGCTGCTTTGCAAGACACAAACTAGGAAATAAGTTAAATACCACCTGTCTGTTCCAGCGATCACAACAGCATCCACAGAGCACAGACTTCTGTCCGTGTTCACAAGTATTAATAAAAACCCCACTGTCCTACTTGCCCAGAAAGCAAGCTGGAGCTCATTGAAGGTGCATGCTTTATGGGAGCTTGAAGAGTGGTGAGTACAAGATACCTGGTAAAACTTTAACAACATATAACGAGATCAGAGTTGCCAATTTTCTGAAAAATATATAGAATTATTTGCCAGTTTTGGCCCTGGGATTCAGCTGGAATACAGAATGCTGGGACTTTTAAGAAAATTCAGGAATGCAAATAGAAAACAGCTTGACAAGCTAATAGAAAAAAAAAAAAAGGCTATCTTAAATGCTGGTGACAGGCCAACATCAGCATTTAGAAATTAAATCCTAAATCTGATCCATGGGCTAGCAGCAGCTTGTGATGAGTTCTGCAGGGGGTGAGGGGCAGCTCTGTGGTCCCTGAAAGGTCCCAGTTCTCCGCAAGCTTTGCAGGTGCCCTCTTCAGGCTGACTCTGCTGGCACCACTCTAGTGGTGGTGCAAGCTGGGCAGGGGAGCTGAAGGAGAGCTGCTCTGTCCACTTTGCCCTAAACCTCCTGATGGGTTGGATGAATGGTGAGAAAAATAAGAAAACTCTGTGGAAGGATCAACACGTTTGTTGATGCCCAGCTTGGCCATGCAGCTACAGGCTCACTTTTGAAAGAGCTGAGGCCCTGCTCCACTGGCTGTACTTCCTTCCATAGCTGTAGGCACGCAGGTCCACAGACTCCTGTGCACTTGAGGAGAATGAGGATCTTAGGTTTCGCAAAACTGACCAGGAAAACAATTTAGAGCTCTCCTGAAATGTATCATGAGCCCATCTACGGCTGGTTGATGGATGCGAGTACAGAGAATAAAGCCAACTCATTCTGTAGAGACATGGGCTACAGCAGATAGAAGGCTGTAACGATACACCTCGCAGCAGTGTGTGAGGAGGTGGCACAGTGCCACTGAAGGCCCAGCACACCTGCATGCCACCAGGCCTTGGCTGCGAAGTTCCCTGAATCTCCGTCATGCATTTCCTTTCACTTCTACTGATAATTGGCACTTTTTCCCCATTTTTGCATGTGGAGTGTGTTACTACAGGATAGAGTTATTATCAAATTAATTAGGAGCTCCCTCCAATTATTCCTGCTGTGCCTGACGGGCTCTCCCTGCTCCCTCCAACGGGATGATTGGCTACTATAAGCTCTCTGGCTTTAAACGACTGAGCAGTGCCACGGGCTCATTAACGGTGCTGCCTCACTGAGCTCCCCTGCCCTGTCACCTCCCCATCAGTGCTGGCAGTGCTGTTCCTGGTTTCTCTCCCTGGTGCTGGTGAAGCACCTGGGCCCCAGAGAGCCTTGGAGCCCAACTGGAGTTCAGCTGCTGCTCCAACAGGTGAGGGTGGCTGCCCTGGCTCGGTCCTAGGGAGGCCGGGGATGGCGGCAGCTGGTGCGTGACCTTGCCCAGGCAAGGACGAGTCTTCGGGGTGGTCCCGCATCCTGGCAGGGCAGGGGCGGTTCAGCAGCATGGCTTTAGCTGGAGGATGTGACAGGAGTGGATGTCAGGGGACAAGCAAAGTGCAGAGGTTCATTCCCACGCCAACACTGTCGCCAGTGAGTGACTGACGCTGCAGTACCTGGTGTCGGGAACAGCTGGTTGAGGCTCTCAGGCAGGGGATGGGGGTTTATGTACCAGATCTTGCAGTGCACAAAGCCACAAAAGCAGCTAAAGCCAGGCACGGTGTGGAGATTTGCTTAATTGAGAAATAAGCACATAGTGGTGGGTCAGTGACTACACAGCTGATTGGCTGAGGCTATTTCATTTTGGAATAATTTACAGTTGTTAAATGGATTTGGAAAAGCCTTAATAGTGGTTATTAAACTATTGACTTAGCCTGACGTGTTTGGTGTAGTAATCCATGTTTGCGTTTGTTGCCGCGATGAGGCTGCTGGAGGCGGGAGAGGGGCCCGAGCGTTGTCAGCCCGGGCAGGGAGCTCCGCGGCCGCAGGGCTGGGTGGGCAGCGCTGCTCCTGCGAGCCGGGGAGGACATCAGCCAAGCGCTGCAGATTTTATCTGGGTCAGAAGCGTTGCTTTGCTGTCCCGTAGTTACAAATACGTTATGCACAGCTCCATCGTCACCTAACGAACTTAATGACAGAAAAACCTTCCTATAGAAAGAAGGCTGTTTCGCACCTGTGCAGAAGCAGACTAATTTTTAACTCATTTTAAGAACTTCAAATGCTGTCCTTGCCGACTGGCTTTCGGGACAGCAGTTCAGAATGTTACACAGCCGTTTATACCACGGTGCAGGATATGTTAGCTAAAGGCTACAGAGCACATATTATGATGCATAGAAGAAATCCCTGCAAATGAGTATCTCCAACTCATCAAGTCTGCTGTCCACAGGTGATTTACAGAGCAATTCTTACTTTCTTTTCATTGCTTTATTTTGCATGATAGTTAAAAAGACAGAGGGAAGATACTTAAGACAAATAACTTTTTTTTTTTTTTTCTTTGTTTAACCCCTAAAATGTGCACAGTACTAAATGTTGGTCTTCCTGAAACGCCTCTCTGTGGGCTGGTAGCTGTATGTTTAGCTTTGCTAGGAGTAGAGCTCTTGGATGGTTTACAAAAAGCATGTTTTTCCAAAATGTCAGTTGATGACTGAACTCCAGTAGATGTTAACTAGGAAGAAGGAATGCTAAGCAGTTATATTAAAAACAAAACAAAGCAACCCTCCCCAAAAAAAGCAGCATTTTCCCCTCTAGACTTTCACTCCCTCATTTTAGGCAGTATTATTGTTTCATTACTTGCCCAGTTAGCCAGAACCCCTTCTGGGAGAGTCAGGACCTACATTTTGAAAGGAAAACAAACAAATAAACAAACCATTGTGCAGAACCTCCCATGTATACCCACTAGTTTTCAAAGAAGAAAAAAATAAATCAAGGCTCCTTTAAAATATGATAAAAGGGCAGGGGAGGTCAGAAGCTTGCAGGCTGCCTTTAGAGGTCACCTTTGAGGGCTGCTGTGCTGCAGCTGAAGGCTGCAATGTATTTATTCCCCATCCTCTCTTAAGATCACTGCTTTGGAAACACACCTTCAGTGTGAACAACTTGCTGGACTGAAAGGGGATTTGAAAAAAAAAAAAAATCACCTATTCAGTAACAGTTACAGAAATGGTGTGAAGTCCATTGTCAGGAGCACTGGTGTGAAGTGCCCATGCACGGTCATGTTTCCAGCTTCAGCAAACCCTGACCAGCAAGGGAGACTCCCTGTCATGACCCATTTACAGCTGGGACTCCTACACCAGCCCGGGCTGCCTGGCACGCTCGTTGGCGTGCCAGCAATCACATTATGCTTTTCCAGCCATTTCACAGGCCTGAGGTCAGATCAAAAGGCTCCTTTTCTGGCAGTGCTCCCAAGTTTCTGTGTGTGCTTAGTAATGCAACACCAAGGAACAGCAGTGACAAAACTCGCCACCTCTCAGTCTGGCCATGGTGTCTGGGCAGTTGCATCTTGATAGACCTTGGTGACATCGGTGCACACTTGTAATGTGCAGCCAGTTAAGAGCTGGGCACTTTCCGCAGGATGGTCTAGAACAGCAATATTTCTTGGGCTGCAAAAAAGTAGGGAAAAGGTGTTTTTTGAGTCAGCAGTGAAAGTGTGTGTTTCCTTAGCCTTAGTCCCCTCTTCTCTTAGTCACATCCTGGTTGTGTGGATGAGGACTGAAACTGTGGGCTTTGGGAATAGTCCCAATGAAACTTTGTTTTAATTTCTTTTTTTAATGTATCTGGACATTTTTTCTTCCTTTTGCCTTTTTACCAAAGTTGATTAGTATTTCTACTTTAAAAAGACCATGTTTTCATTTAAATTATGCTACATCTGGGGTTTAGTCTTGGAGCTGGTAAATACTTCTGTATTTTATTTGTATATATATATATATATATATATAAAATGTAAATACACAGGCAAATGCACTCTCTATATATGCCCACTACTGCAAATGGGAGTTGCTGCTTTTCACACTTGCTTAGTTATTCAATAGTAAAGAACAACATGACAATTTTCTCTCACAAAATGAAAAGCACACACAAATGTAGGAGCGCCGCTATTTCAGGACTTTGTATTTACCTCCAAGGACACTGTGAAATATCCTGTGTGAGGGCACTAATCTTGATAGTTTACATAAGACTCTGGAAATTCAATTCCAGAAGTGAACCTTTGCATCTCTAGGAACAGCTGGAGAGGCTCAGGTCTACTCATCCTGCTCAGAATGGACATGAGGAATTTGGATTAGATGCAGATGGAGTGGGGATTTCATTAATGAGAAAGAGAGAGAGAGGGAGCATGGAGAGGCATAACTGCCTGAATACAAATGCATAATATCTGTGTACATATTTCTGACTTTAAACTATGAACACCATAAATATGCTATCATGCAAGAGGCAAAGCATATGCAAACGTAACAATATCCCATTACCTCTCCAGCAAAGAAAGAATTTTCATAACTCATTCATACCCCATTGAATAAACGCTAAGATTCACTGCTGGCTGTTAATTATCCTCTACAAAGACCTGGTTATTGTGTTCAGTCTTAGTAAAGGCGCAGTTGTTATTGTAGTGTACATATAGAGAATGGTACCTGAGGGAGTGGGGAGGAAATATGTTCGTGCAGAATTTTAACAAGGAGAGCTCTGTGGTACAGAAGGGATTCATAGGGTGGGATTTTGCTATGTGCTTCAGGAAATTAAGCTTATTCAAGACAAAAACCTTGCTGAGACTCTCTGAATGCATGGTATTGCTCAGTATTTGAAGGATACCAGTCACTTAAAAATTGCTTGTTGTTACTAAAAGGAATTTCTAAGACTACTTTCACTAAAGGGGTAAAAAGGTGAAACCAGTCTGTGTTTCTCCTGAAGTCTACAACCCCATAATCATATAAAGGTAGGTCTATTTAAGAGCTCACAAGGCCTACTCCTCTCCCAGGGGGTTTTGAGAAGCATATAGAAGCCACCAGCCAAGGCAGCAGCCCATTTCCCCCACAGCAGCACGGTGGAGGAACTGGGACCTTACATGGGAGTTTTTAATGCAGGTTCCAGTGCAATTGCACAGCAGGAAGAGCCGTCTGGAACTGCCCCTTGAGCTGGCTGCAATGCCGAGGCCACCAGAACTCATCAGCTATCAGAAAAAGAAGGGCTGGGAACAACAGTGCTTTATCCCAGGGAGCCATGTTGGGCTGTTGGGACCACTGCAGCTACCTGGCGTTTCAGTGGGTCCAGGAAAGATCTGCCAAAGGTGGTGTTATTTTAATGGGTGAATTCTTTCCCACCTGCCCTCCCCTATCCGAATGTCAGGAAGGAGGAGGCAAAGCCTTGTGACATTTGGGTTGCTAAAGTCATTGCTTTTGGTATGAAGTATGTCAGCGTCTCTAGGCTCACATAGGAGGACTAGGCTTGCTCAGAGGCACCATGTTGGATGCAAGGAAGTTAGCCTCTCTCCCTATTTCTTTTTCTTGTTTCTGCTCAATGCCCCTTTTCTCCTTGGTTATGCAGGGACAAGTACAGGGCTCACACAGTTGTGCTGCTTGTTCCAAATGTGCATGTTGAAAGGAGAGAACAAAGCATGTAGCTTTGGGTGGAAATACTGAGAACAACAAGAAAGCAGAATAAACAAAGCTGAAGAAAAGAGAAGTAAAACTTCCATAAATACCAAGCATAGTTAGGGATGAAGGGAACAGAAAGAAGGTATCATAGGACAGGAAAGTGAAGCAAGAGCTTTGGGGTGGGATGTTAGAAACCATAAGACATCACAGGATGATCCACTGTCCATCTGGCTTACCAAGATGCTGGTTGTGGTATAGCCCTGTTGATGTGCCCTTTCCTGCAAGGCCAGTTGGATATGACTCCTATAGTCCTGCCATTGCCTGCCCAGCTGGGTTTGAACAGAATGGGATGCTTTTTTTTTTTTTGCAGTGCCTATTTGGCTAATCAGCAGCATATGAAGGCACGGACCCAGGCTGAAGGTGCAACCAGAATCAGCTTTATTTGAGAGCACAGACTTTTATACCCTCGGGGATTCTATTTATAGCACACAGAGGCTTTTATATCCGCAGCCCTGGAGAGTAGTACTTCCACAAAAAGTTTTTCCATCGGCCTCACAGCAGCCAGACTTCCAGCTGCCATTCATGCGGCATTTCCTCCAATCACTGTCCAGGTCATGCCACTTCCTCATTCCTTCATCTCGGGCTGCGCTTTGGCCCCCAGTATATCCAGTATAGCAGTTAAGACAGCAACACCAGAAGATGCAGTTCACTTTGGAGATACTTGGATCCTTGCCTTGTGTTGAAAAGGAAGGACCAGTCTAGGCTTCCCCAGAGTCCCAAGCTTGCTCTCACTGCAACAGTGAAATAGACTGGCTATACCTTCTGCTCATCTGCTAGCACTGCGTTCAGCATTAAATCCTCTCTGACCTTGGAGCGGATACTGGCTTTCTTTGCACAACTGGATCAGAGACTGACAACTTTTAGAAGCTAGAGACAGTTCACTGATAAGAGTTTGGATAGTGTGATATGTTGTTTCATTTGCTGCTTTTAAATTTTTTGAGACCAAGCTGGGAGATGCCCGCTGCCAGATGGCCAGCAGGATCTGTGCAGTGTCTCCCCTCTGATGAGACCTTACGTTTAAACTTGATGTTTTCTGCTCAAATGGTGTATGTGAACAAGCAGGATCCCGGGGCATTTCCACTATTCGCAGCCTGGGAAATGTTGCAAGACCAAATTGTCTGTTAGTCATCTTGTTACCAGAATGATTTTTTGCATTTTGTCACACCCCTGGGTTAGAAGGAAAGACTGGAAATATTTTTGGGGTTTTAATAACATTGCTATAAACTGTATAGTGCTCTAATAGTTACTTGCAAAGTTCTTGTTTATTTGGGAGCGACTTGCCTCACATCTGTCTAACTTTTAATGTTAAAACATCTTGAGAGGATTTGAAAGATTTTTTTTTTTTCCCTCTGTTGCTTTTTGTGATGAGTCTGAAAATAGTTTTGATGCCCCTTCTGCCTCCGATTTTCTTGACCCCCAGCTGTTGTCTTGCACCTCCTGGGGCCTCACTGACAGCACAAGGGGAAAATAGCTCTCAGTAAAATTCCATGGGAGACATGCTGTGTGCCATGTGTAAAGCTGGTGGATCAAAAATGTAAAATAAGAGTATGTGAGGTTGTTTTTTTCTTTTCCCATGTTCCTGTACGGGGCTAAGACTTGCCTTAACTGGATTTATCTTCTAGGAATGCAGCCTCAGTATGGAAGAACACCGGGTTTTCCTGTTTGCTCAATGTCCAGACTGTATTTATCAACCTTAAAATAAAAGAATACCAAAATGAATATGCAAAATGAATATGCAAGTCAGAAGCAATCGGCTGGACAGCATCTAAGGAATGTATTTGTATTCATGTCTCAGAAGTGCAAGAGTGATAATGTTCAGGTGCTCGGGCTGAGCAACAGAGCAGGCAGGCTGTCAGGGTTCTGACCCAAGGAGTGGTGACAGTTTACTTTCCCTCCTTCCCTCCATTTTTTTTCCTTCATTCAACCAAGCTGTATAACCACCTAGTGCTGCAGCATTTAAGTGCTATTTGGCATCAGACGTGTGCAACCCAGAGCATGGGCTTTTATAGTATATATGTTGCATCTTGTTACTATGACTCTCCAAACCTAAGTGTGCTACTCCCAGTCAATGGCTGCCATTTTCATTCCACAGCAGATGAATAGTCCATTTGCTTTTGTAGCCTTTGTTTTTTGTCTGAATAGTGGATTATATACAGTTAGTCTTTACACACAAGTTAAAAAAAAAAAACAAACAGTGGCTGAGATGAACTGGGACCTCTGAATGTTCAAGCAAATATGCATCAAAATACAGAAAACCTTATTGCAGCAGTATTTGCAATCTTGTTTTTCACACCTTGTATTGCAACAACTCAAGGGTCACCATTTCCTGCTGAATGTTGTGCCTTAACATGACTTAGGGCAGCATTGATGGGAAGGACCAAAGAAGCTCAATTGGGACTACCAGCTTTGAAGGGTTTGGGGCCCCTATAATGAAGAACATTGGAACAGCCCCAAACACCTGGCTCCTCTCCTGGAGTAGACTGTGAAAGATTGGAAGAAGAGCTGGAAGAAGGAGAAGCTGTACCCCTATCTGAAGAGTAGGGAGGGATGTCTAGGACACACCTGAAAAGAGAGAAATCTAAGCAGGGCTGGCACACAAAGTAGGTGACTGCAGCTTCGGGCACCTCATACACAGTTGATTTGTGATGCATAACAGAGCTCACTCAGGACTTCAGAGGGGAAGAAAATGCCTGTGGAAAATAAATGTGTGTCAAACGCACAGGTGATGGACAGATGGAGTAATCTCACAAGATATGTGAGAAAAACAGAGATGAGATCAGCCACAAAGGGAAGTAGACTAGAGACTGGGTAAAATTGGAAAAGAAACAAAGGGAGGGTATCCTTTCTTTTTTTGACAGTCTTGGGGACTAAAACCACCATCCAGTGTAAGTACTGAATCAGAAATGCTTTTTTTCTTCTTTGTGTGAAATAAACTAGAATATATTTTAGATCAAGAACTGCCACTTGCTTCCTGGAATGGAAAAAGGAAAGTTAGACAGCAAGAAGGGAGTTAAAAAGTAGCAGGTGGAAGTACTTTATCCTTCTACTCATCCTTAACCTTTTCCCAGGAACTATATTTCCTGACGGAAGGATGTCAGATAAACCACACAAATTGTTGTTTGTTTGTTTTCATATCATTTCACTTCAAATGTAAAAACAAATATGCTGCTCTGGGATCTTCTTAGGCTTCTTGGGTGAGTGTGTGTGGCTCAGGTGTGCACCACTGCCTTACCCACCGCCCTGCAATGCTCAGCACTGCAAGAGCAGCCAGAGAGCAACGGGGCAGAAATGAAAAGGGCCAAAGGGACACTGGGTGCCTGGGTCTGGAGCCCTGATGGGAGGGGAGCTGGTAATGCTATTTTCTATGTGACAGAGGCAAAATATTGTGAGGGGCCATTTCTGTGATGGCGAGAGGAAATGTGCAACTTTGTTTTGGTTGCTTTTAATATCTGCCTGTTATTAACAATGATCCTGCTGAATGCCCTTTTCTATATGCAAACAGGATGCTTGACCACAGGCATGCGGTGGAGTCCATCACATAGCTGGTGGCATGCAAGGAACCCAGCCTGTTGCTCTGTGTGTGTGAATATCTCCATGCCCCTGATGAGTCCAGTCGTATCTCGTACACCTGCCCAGCCAAGTAAAGCAAAGGTTGGTATGGCCACCAGGTCAGGCTGTAGGGGAATTTTGATTTAATCATGTCTCATATATAGCAAGGGGTATCATTGTATTTTCTAGCTTTGCTTTTTCCAACAGTTTTAGATACCTCATGTGGGGAAAGTGGTATCTTTTAAAGAATACATTCTATATTTGGTAATGATTCGAGGCACGAATGTGTCTGAAGGAGAAAGGCTTTTCAAGCAGCATGCTGCTGGCTCAAAGGTTCCTCAACAAATTCTGCTGGGCTCTGCCTCTGAGCCGTGCTGCCCTCTCACCAGCCTGAGCCTTGAGGGATCAATTCAGGAACTGCTTGAGTCTCTGCACGATATTCTTCAATGGCCCCTTTCTTCTCTGGAAGAAAGGTACAGGGAAACGTCAGAGAGAATTAACAATTTAGATGGGCGGGTGGCAAGGCTTTAAAACAGTACAGAGATGATTGAGAGAGGAGCACTGCCCCACAAGGAAACAGTTTCTAATACTGCACAGGTGGAATTGGGAAAACTGTGGGGGGTTTTGTTGTTTTGGGTTTGATAATTTTTTTTAGTTGTTATTTTTTTTAAGTACAGTGCAACCTTAAAAAAAGAAAAAAACCTCCCAGATCTCACTATGTCCTAGCAATAGGACTAATTGCCAAAATGCTAGGCATGGCTTCTATTAACACCTAGGCTGAAAAGCTCAAGTTGCCTCTAACACCCAGACCTGTAATGATATGCCTCCTATGCACAAGCATGCGTGAGATGGTCCAAAGCAGAGAGCCTGGGCCAGGCAATGGCAGGATCTTGGGTGGGCTTTGAAGGATTCCCCACTTGGATGCTGAAGCACCCCATAGGACACTGAGTTGCTACTGAATTCAGAGCCACTCCCACCATTAACATCTTGAGTCAGTTTCTTTCTGTGTAAGGGCAGATGCATGGTAAAGGCAGAAGGTGGGATGGTGATGCTTGAGAGCTGCGTCTACAGCTGGCCTGCTGTTTCCCAGGGACATTAACTGTGTGGCAGTGATTTGCAAATTGTGAAGGCATGTGTATGTGAAAAAAATCTACAACAGGAAGGAAAAATGTTTTCCAAAGAACAGAATGGAACAGTAGTCAAATAATTAAGTTCTTACTCAAAACAGGACAAGAAAGAATGCTGCTCCATTTTTGTTTGAGGTGGAAAGACGATTAAAAGAAGGATGGATTGGGATTTTCAAAATGAGAGTTTATTTCTTGCTTCGGCCATGAGACTTCATGTCTGACCCATGGCAGGGCTCTTGATACTTCTGCACATTTCACTCATATCTGTGAAATGTGGACAAGCTCTTTCATAAAAGAAAATTTATGAGGAGAACATCCTCAATGGACTGACTTCTGAGACAGGGAGATAGAGCAGTATTGGTGGGAGTTCTCTCATTTCCTTCTGTAATGGGCACTGCTGAATTAGATAAGCAACAAGCCAGGATTTCAAACAGTTTTGGAGTTGGACAGTTTTGGTATCCAACAAAGCACAAATGTTTTATATCAGGAGATAAGGATATTTTGTTTCTCACAGTGTAAACATGAAAATATTTGTCTTTGTAGATTAGCTGCAGCAGTGAAAATACTTTGCATAGTCACTAGCTGGGAGTTCTCAGAGTCTGTTCATACATCCCAAATGGTCTGGTACAGAGTGGAATAGGGAGTTGAATTAAACATGAGGTACTAGGCAGGTTGAGGCCTTTTCACCCAGGATACAGAAGGTTATTTCTCTGTGAAGTCTCCTCTCCTCTTATAATCGTCATATTATGATGACCTGTGTATCAAATGTGGAGAAATGTAGATGAACCAATGAGGAAATGGGAGAAAGGATCATTAGCTTGCTGTCATGCTGGCTGGCACTTGGTTTTGATGTGTGAGTGGCTGCCTCTCTGCCCCTGTGGAAAATCATTAACATACTTTAATTCCTATTGATTTCTACCTGACAAAGGTAATACCTAACAGTTTTTACAGAAGGCAAATTGGGGCTTTTATGCTGACTTTGACCAGGAAGTTTCTTCTATCCATGGACAGCCAGAGGTAGATTACAGAGTTTCACAGATCATTTGGAAAGCTCTAAAATTTTTGTGGGTGTGGTTTTTTTTTTTTTTTTTTTTTTCCTTTCGTGGCCTTTAGTAACCTGCTTCCCAGCCTGCCTCCTTCATTGCCTGAATATCATGGAATAATGAAAAAGTTTTCTGACTACAGCACTTCCAGCTAGGACCAGTATAATGAATTACAGAACTGTGAGGGTCTGGGTCCCAGAAACTCAGTAATCAAGCACATGTTTAACTTCTAGTCCATGCAGAGTCCTGTCACTCTGTGGCCTTAACCTCTTAGGGAACAGTAAATAAGAATAAGGCAGCTTTCTCCCTCTGGCTTAGAATTAACCTGTAGATTTAATTGACCTGTTTTATTGCAGATGTTTTATGTTGAATTGTCCTCCTACAGGAATTTTCATTCATCTAGGAAATAAAATGGCTCTGATGACTAATTAGAGCGTCATGTAAAAAAAGATAAGAAGACTGCCAAATTTCTAGTTTTATGATTCTGTTTCCTTAGACTGTTAAAATTAATCAATCAATTTGGTAAATATTTACCTATTCAACAAATACGCTGTTCTGACTTCCTCTCTATATCCTTAAGTAATGAATGACCGAACACAAAAAGAAGGATACTTGTCGAATTTATTTTAGATTAATGTAGGAAAAAAACAGGGACTGACAGGTATAAACGTACTGAAGAGAATGTGTACTTATTTTCCCATAAACTGCAAAATGTTAGTTTAGAAGACTGTAACTTGATTATATCGCTCCAAGCCTCGAAGATTCTTATTACCATGACAGGTCATTATTATTCCCTTAGCAACAAAAGATTAAAAAATAAAACAAAACAAAAATTATCTCGGGCCACCCTCACACACATGTAGCAGCAATAACAGTAAAAGTGCCACATACCTCCATAACCCTGTGACACGAATGGGCATTTCTATTTTCTTTGGAATTAACCTTTTTGGGAAGAAGAGGGCAATAGCAGGATTTGGCTACTGAATTCTTTCAGTATCTCTCCTTTTGTGTGGAGTATGAAGGACTGTCAATCAGAGCACTGCTAGATATGGTTACAGGCATTCAGGGCAGCCTAGGTGCATTGATTGCCTCAACACCCACAAGCAAGATTGCTGAGCTTGAGAGGCAAGTTTCCTTTCTAGACGACATGAAGGATAAAAAGTTCCTAGATTATATTTTGGAGATGTGAACATGCCTTGCAAAGGAGGGTCTAAAGTGTACAGCGCATAAGAGAGTTATAGACAAAAGATGTTACTGTCACTAGGACATAAGGCAGCAGGCAGCCATCCAGAGTGGACTGTGAATGTTGGCGTACCAGACAGAGCTTCTCCAGCTTTGTGTGACTGGCAGGTGATGAACATGCAACTCTGGGTTGATGTCAATAAACCTTGTCAAACACACCCCAGCTACAAACAGGGAGGAAATGTGACCAAGATAAGCACTACAGTGGGTAAGTGTCTTGAAGACAGTGTGTTTATCGGTATATTATGCAGCAGGGACCCTCTCTCGCTTTCAGTTTGCCTTTGGCATCCAAGTGAGATTTCAAAGAAGTGGCACTGGCACGTGTGTCTCCAGCAGACCAGCAGAGCCAGGGACCCTGCACTGCACTGTGACAGGACAAGTGTCAAGAAGCCTGACTTATTCCTTCTTCCAGCTGCATCTTCTGCATGGATACCACACCTGTAGTACAGAAAAATCAAGGAATTCAGTAGACCTGGTGTATCCCTCACCAAACTTTTGAGAATGGTTAGATCCTTGGACATCATTGATGTGACAGATTAGAAAGTGGGATGAAAAACCTTTTACCATCACCGTTTCTTGCTAACTTTGCAAAGTCCAGGCTGCCAGGGCATGAAGTTTTCCTCCAGTCTTCAGGGTCTGAGAACCTTGAAGATGCTGCTTTGTCTTTGTCTAGGGTGTTGCAAGTTGTGTCTCAGGTGAGACAATCCCATGGGGTCTTTAAGAACAAATTCTGGTCTTTCCTTTCATTTTGGGTTTCAGCTCATGAGGTTTGAGAAATCTGTATGGAAAAAAAATAAAATAAAAAAAAAAAAAGTCTTTCCTCCCCAAAATCAAAGGGCAAAAATTCAGTATGTCATTGTCAGAGCTGGACAGCTATGAATTAGAAATCCAGCACAAACCAATAGTCCTGTGAGCTACAGATCTGGAGAGGCTTGGTTTCCCTTGGGCAATCTTGTTTGGATTCCCCTAGGTCTACACAGCTGGAAGCTTTGACTGCAGTTTTTCCTGTGAGTGAGTACTCATAACATCTTTAATCTTTTCAGCTTTCTTGGTGTTTAATAAGGCTTTAATTGAAGCTGCAGTGGGTCTCTCTTCTTTTACTTATCAGACTGGTTTTATGAAATGTATAGGAATTTCTAGCTTTTTATTGCTCTGTCAGATGTGGTTCAAATTGGCTACTGTTTGTTCTTGTTCCCTCTCTCGCATAACATGCAAGTATGTACATGTACCTGTGTGCACACATGCGCACACAGAGAGATTTATCGTACATATGAAGAGATAATGATCACAGAACCCTTTTAATATCTGTAGGAATCCAGGATAGAGGAGGGAAAAAAAAAAAAAAAGTATTGTAATGCTTTTTCTTTGGGAGAGGAAAAGGAGAATGATAAAATACTCAGTTACTGCTATGTTTAAACCTAACGTGTTGCTGAAAATCTGGCACTACTATTATAAAGTACAAGAGGTAGTGGATTCCTTGTTCTGGAACTTCACAGCATTCATGCTTCCCCTCCAGCACCTGAGTGGTCCTGCTGAGACTGGAGGAATGTGTAAGGAACGTAGGCTTGCCGTGAGGTCCTCTCTCTATTACATGTTTTGGAGTTCTGCCATGGAAGGGAAGGCATTTTACTCTTCATTTTTAAGTAATCAAGATGATAGTGGAGTTTCTGAGGTTTCCAACTTTGTGAAAACTAATAGCAATGATCCACTTCAATAATTCAGATATTAATTGACACAAGAAACAATACATTAAAAAATAATTATTTTTTGTTAATTAATTTTTAGAAATAGGAAGGAAACCTGCAGCAAGTGCAGATGATTCCAAGTGTCATTAGATTGGGAAGGCTGTGCAGTGATTCTGAAAGAAGGACCAAGAGTGATCTGCGGCACGGTCCGAGAAGTAGGGTGAGCTGTGTGATTAGTACTAGTGAGCTGCAAAAAGGTGATAAAGATGTGCATTGTTCTTAAGAAGTCTACAGAAGCCAGAGGTTAATTAGCAGTTAAAAACTGTCTACTGGTGTTCTATGTCAGCACCATCAGTGTGTTAATTATTGTAATTTTCAAGCCTCAAATGTGCCTCTGTCAGACTGAAGCTGAAATAGATTGATGATTCTTTTACTGAAGCATTTCTTAGATAAATTTTAATTATTATTTTTTTTTCCCCCCCTCCTGAAAATATTTTTTCTATGACCATAACTAGAATTTCAAATCTCAGCTTTCTCTTCCTAGATATTTGTGATGCAATTCCATTTGTCTGTGGTATTGCAGGAAGGTAAGGTGAATGCATCTGTTCCCACAGGCTTGTCCAAATTTCAAGTTTTGACTTCTCTGCAACCTAGAGACAGAAAAACCTGAAAAAGCCGTGTAACTTTCCACTTCATCTTTCCTAGTAAGTAGAAAGGCACAAACGTAATTTGTTCTTTTGCTCTCTTAATGCTTTTGTCTAATGAAATTATGCTTGTAAGGAAAAAACACAAAGGCTTTACATGCCACTGTAGACATGCCAGAACTCTGTTCAGCAGCTGGGGATCCTCACAGGGGAGAGTGGATCAGGCACCTCGGGGGCATCCAAGACAGCCAGGCTAGAGATGGCAAGGACTTGGTGCAGTCCTCTAGTGCCAACTAAAACAAAATGCAGATAACTGCTGCCAGGTCAGGTTGATCCTGCATCAGACACCTCCTGAGGAAGGTTCTCCTGCCATACATGGTCCCCAGACCTCTTCTGGAAGTCACTGCCCACAACTCCTCTTTCACAGATCCAGTCAAGGATTTTTATTTTTTAAGAAACAAAAAGCCCCTCTCACCAGAAGGTATATAAGAGCTGTCATCCAGGCTTACAAATGGCCTTACATGGACATTCTCTTGCTCCCTCACTGTTCCAACCACCTTAACCCTGTGGCCTTTAGGCTGCTGGAACTGAGATTTGTCCGAGAGAGCAAAGCATGGGATGTGCTTTGTGGACTCTACCTCCCCCCCACTCCCCCCCCTCCGCAACTTCCTTCTCCTAGAGGGAGCCACAGAGTCCTGCTTGCTCTGGGAATGGAAATTCAGAATAAGATTCCTAAAAAACGAGTCACTTTTTCCCTCTAAAACTATTTCCTTTCAAAATATGTAACTCCTGCTATTAAGTTTTCAATTTTTCAGTAAACATATGCGCACATATATAATTTGCCAGTCTCTTTCATTTCTACAATGGCCTACTTTTCTCTAAGTACTATTAAAAATAAAATGCCAAATGGGGAGAAAAACAGAATTACACTAGACAAGAAGTATGTAATAAGACACTTTTTTTTTTTTTAGATTCAGGTGAATTCTATCTATGTATCAATTAATTTCCATTCCAGCTTTGTGATGGGTTATGGAGAAGGATCCTTAGATACCATATTATTGATTCTGCAAGTCATAGTTATGGGCTTTTTCCTCTGAACATTTTTTTTTTTTTAACCTTAAAGGATCTAAGACTATTTTTTTCAATTATTTCTATAATTAAATTGTTTTTGTTGTGATGACCTTGAAGGGTATGAATTAAGCATAAACAACATGGGGCCCCAAGGCAATAAACTTAGGAAGCTTGAAAAAATAGATACATGCATTTTTCAGTTAAGCGAGGTGGAATGAAAGAACCATCTACAGTGATTCACCTACTAAAGGGCAAGTTTTCAGCTACATATCTATCTGATTTTTTTTCCACCACCTCTCTCCAAATGGGAGAGAGATTAGATCACTTTGTTTCCTTTTTGTAAGAAACAAATTTTATTAATGAGAAAAGTTCTTAGATGGAATAAGCTGCCAATTGAATAAAACCCCAAATTTTACAGAGATGATATAACTAATATACTCTTTATTTATTTGTACACAAAAATAAAAACAAGACAATACAATTAAAGGGAAAAACAAAACAAAAAAACCTTGTGCAAGCACACAGAATTTATTTTCCTGTCTTAGTCACAGAGTTTAACACAAGAAAGAAAACCCAGCAGAATTAGTTTTCTCTAACAAGTTATTAAGGACAGAGCCTGTCTACCAGTCAAATATTAGATGACCTCATGGAATCCAGCAATTTGCAAAATACACAAAAATATCTCACCCAGGGAGAGCTGCAGCTGTAACAAAACAAGGAAGAATTTCTCGCTAAAAGGGAATATGACTTTGTACTAATTGCTTAAAAAAATTAATCGCTACAATGACTAGGCTAGAAACAATGTTCCATAGCACTGTCCTCACACATTGATGCATGTAGAGCTTGGATAGACTTTCTGGTGGCTCCATTCTTTGAAGATTTGTCATCTGTGTTGGTGAAGAGTCATAGCTTTTAGATTTGTGCACAGACTGGGTTGTCAGGCTACTAATTCACAGGTTCTTCCTTTTATTGTGCCTAGTTTGTGTGTCTCAGACCTCCAGTCAAATGCAGAAAGCATCTGGAACTGGCGTGTTCCTGCTTTGAATGCTGCAATGTCCATTAGTTTGCTAGGCCTTTCTTTATCCCATCAACAGCTTCCATGGGATGTAAGCAGATCAATGGAATCAAATGTCTCCCCTGCTAACAGCTGGATCCAGGTACCACAGATTTCTCTTTGACCTTTCTTTCATAGAGTTGTTTCAGGCAGAAACGAGCATTTTTAGAATTTCTTTCCTATCCAAAACAGAAAACCTGCTCTTCTAAAATCCAGTTTCACTTTTATTAAATATTATTAGTGTTTTATATGGTTACACTTGGATACCATCACACTTGTGGACACAGTGGCCCATACAAATGCCTTGGTATTTCAGATGCTCTCTAGTACTGTTTGTGCCTCTCTAGAGGCTTGAAGTCCCAAGCTACTGATAGGCACTTGACACAAACATATCCAAAAGCAAGTTCCAGTGCAGTCTAGCAATCTTGACTCCCTGAATTAATCTATTTGCTGCTGCTGAAGGGAGTCTTAGCTCTCCTCATTGGCTCCCACACATGGAGCCCTGTCCCCCACTGCATCTAGTTTGACTAAACTTAGCTTGCAATGTGGTGAGCAGTATTTTTGCAGGAGTTGTTTTCTGGCTGTTGTGTAAGTTGATTAAATTATGGTGAGGTCAATGAGCTACTAGGTTGGCTCAGCTTCTTCTGGTTAAACCACACCTACTGCCCAAGCCTGCTCCCGCCTTGCAAAATTTGTGCTCTCATAGACACTCATCTCAAAACTGGGAGGTGCTATCTGGGGAATGATGACATGATGCCAGCCAACACCCTCCTCTGACCACTGCTCCTTCCTCAATACTTTTACACCAGGGAAGGACTCATCTTTCTTGATTTCTAAAGGGATGAATTCAAATCATGCAACTGTCTCAAACTATGACGTGCTGATGCAAGAAACCTTGCAAGTCAACCTTCTGTCAGTCCTGCCTGCCCTATGTAAAGGTGTCCCAGTATTCTCAAGCAAACAGGCCCATATTGGATGCAGGGATTAATAGTGTGATGTCTAGGACTAGCAGCTAGATTATTTTTCCTGTTTGCTAAGAATTAACCAAATTGGAAAGGAAGGCTGAAATTCAGAATGAATTTGAAATGTAGTAAGTTTCAATAGGTTTGATTCAGAACCTTGTAGTTATCTTGGGTTTTGTAGTACCAGGTAAACATTTGGCACTGAAAACCCAAAACATATGGCAATCTAGATTCCACTGAAATACTAAACAGATGACTGAAGTAAAAGAAAGTACCTTGAATACAAAAGGATACCTCTTCTGAAGTGTTGGATTTTTTGTCCCAGTAACTTTTTCACGTGTGAGATGTACAGATAATTCTGCTCGTTGCCCCTTCTGTGAAGGCTGCATTTTAAGGTAGTTGAGCTGAATCCTTACTGATTCTTCAATGTCATTTTAAACCCAGCCTTTCAAACTAAAGTGACCCCAGTCTGAGTTTTCCCTGTGGTAACAAACACACCACAGCAGAACGCAGTCCTGCCCATCTTGTCCAGCTGCATTCTAGGCTTCAGCATGGCAAAAAAACACTTCAGAGGAACGGAGGAAGAAGGATGTGAAAATTGAACTGCACCACGTACAAATGACCCTTAAATAATATGTTCCTTTAAATAAATGTAGGGTTATCCATAGAAGGAGAAACTGAAGACAGAAATAATCTGTCACAACTCATAAGTTTCAAAGGAATACACAGACAGAGAAGAGATTTCCAAGTATTGCAGGCACTGTACTGGATGGAAGTTGTCTTAGGTGGTTCACCGCCTTCTGAATTTGTACTGAACTGATACCCTCACAGAGACTGAGCTCCAAGACTTAAACCAGTAAGATACAAGTTCCAGTGGTCAAATGCAGCACTGAGCTGCCAACTGAACTATGGGGTAAATAGTAAGTTACAGGACTCTTTCCAATTTGCATCTTACTTGATCTTTCAAAACCTTCCCTAAGTTTCATCAGAGGCTGGTAGGCATCACTTCCTGTCCTGAACTCTACTGCTGCTTATGGCAAAGGCTGCATCTCGGTTCTGAAACAGCTGTGTTCTGGTAGCTGGTGGAGGTATTCTCATTGTGTATAGACCAGCGTTGCTTTCTCTGTATCTACGCAGCTCAAATTACAACACACCACTTTCAGAAAATCGATTGTGAATTCATCCCAGAACCTGCAGTTTACTACAAGCAGTCTGGAAGCAGGATGCAAGGGCTTAAAGTGACAAGGCTCTTTAATAACAAACTGGTCGTGGTTAGTTTTTCAGGTCCCATACTAGTACAGTACATCTAGTGGGTAATCTGAAGAAGAAACAATGGGTCTTCAAATTGAACACAGAGCTCCATCACTGCAGGGACATCAGCACTGTGCTAACTTGGGAGGAAGACCACCAGCACCTAACAGAATTTCCATGCAGTACAGATATGATGATCTTCCCAATACATCCAGGATTTTTCTAGTGAATGTCTTGGTGCTAGTATCAACATACTAGCATAAATATATAACATAAGCAAAATGCTACAAATCAAATAATGTATTTTCTCATTCCCTTTTTTCCTCTAAATGTTTTTCTTTTTGCTTCTCAGGTGGTCTTAATCTCCACTGGGAAGTGGTAAATAAACCTTTTTATTTCAAATCCATTTCTATTTAAGATTTCTGAGTCTCTTTACACCTCTTTTTAATAATAGCTTACTTTTTCCCCAACTTGCTTGTAATTAATCTTATTTTTAATAATATATTTTAATAGTCTATTAATTCTATTAGGTTTTGCTTCTTTGTCTGAATCTACCTAATTTAGGTACTTGACTAGAAGAAGCTGGTCTTCAGTGCTGTGAAGCCTACTTACATCTGAGTTTTATCGCACTGAAAAACTCTTTAATATATAAAACACAAACCCATTATGGATATTTCAAATCCTTCTGTCCTAAAGCGTTGCAGTTATGTCCCAAGCTTGCAATCAGATCCATACAGATAAACTACTCTGTTGACATCATCTCACTGAAGTCACAGAGCTCTCAACATACATCCAATCATGGAAGAAAGACCAACTTTCACAACTAGTTTAAATACTGAACAACATCTTTCTAAAGCAAAATGCTATTGATACCGTTTGGTAATATCCTGCTAATCAGCAAGGGCCAGTTATATTAATATAATTCCCACCTTCCCAGCATGGGAATTATTTCTCTTACACATCAATCTTTAAATGAACCACTTCGTAGATTAATGGAAGTCCATCCGTCTGCTGTAGTGCTGGTTCCAGGATGACAGGTTATCATACAAGTCACTAACAACTTCTGATATTGCAAAACAAATGGAAGATATTATACCAGCTGTAAAAGACATTCCTTTTTTTTTAAATACCACAGTGGTCGTGTGGATCATGTAATCTTGCATTTTCATTTTCTCCTAAAATGTGCTTATGTCTATATACTGACTCATTTTTAAAGGCTATGTATTTTAGCTTTTACTGGATAAAAATTATTTCTGACATTATTATGCCAAAATAAATATGACTTCCATTCCTAGTTACAACTTTTGTTTCTTAGAGAGTTCCAATATTAAAAAAAAAAAAAATGCAAAAAGCCCCTTTCCTCTCCTTTACAGCTACGGTTCTGAAGTAGAATCACAAGAGACTATGTAAACAAATATAGACATTTTGAAAATGGAAGGTGTTTTTTTTTTTTTTTTTAACTACCCTGGAAAAAATTACCCGTGATAAATAGCTTTAGGATTAATTTACAACTTACTATTAACATTCACCTGAAGGTACTCTCAATGTATCAGCAAAAGTAAATGGGCTTAAAATAAGACTATGTATCTCACCGTAAAAACAATCAAGATACTGCAGACTTCCTCCATCGTAACTTCCTATGAAATTCACATTTTCTCAGTGTGTTTTTTCCTGCTCTGTAATAGTTTCTAGGCTAAGCCTGGGCAGTTACTACAAGGTCATAGTGCTGGACCCATTAAAAAGCAGTTTACTCTCTGGTCAGAGAGGCTGTTGAAAATGCTGACTGTATTTCTGGTCTTCCTAGTTACTAACTTCTCTATATGGGTTTATCTGGTTAGCCTCAACTCAGCTCATCCATGGCCATGAGAAGCTACTCAATGTAGCTCACAGTTCTCAGTGATAATTACATTAAATATTGTAACTAAGAAAAATTACTTCACTGGGGGAAGCTTACAAGCTAAGGGTGAAACACACTGCCTCTGCCTATCCACTGTCCTACCACACTGCGTGTGCATCTGACGTGAGGAAAGGCCAAGGTACAGCTGTTCCCCTTAACAGGAAGCCTTCACAAGCGACACGGTGTAACACAGAAACAGGCCCCACTAATAATCATTTCTGTATCATCACATGCTTATATAATGCTTTAAACATATTTCCTGCCTTAGTTTAGCAATCTGAGAGCTCCTGGTTTCCTTTGTGTTGCATAACATGACATAAAGCACAGTACACAGATGCTGGAGGGAATCTTACTAATTCCCTTTAACATGACTAAAATAAAACCTGCTGGCATAAATTCTGGATTTGAGTCGAGGCTCGGCTCCCCAGCTCAGGGCAGAGCACGACGCTACGGCCAACACTCCTGTTGGAAGGACGTGTCGCGTTAAAATCTGACTCGTGGCCTTATCCTCGACAGGTTTTATTTTACCCAAGAGCCAACGGCGCTTTTTAGCTTCAGCCTGCCTGGGCCAGAATCTTATGCAACGACCGGCGGGGCCGGCCATTGAGGTGTGGCTCCCGGGGCCGCGCCGCCGCCGGCCACAAGCCGGCGTTGACCTGAACCGCGGGAGAGGGTGACCCCGTCCCGCGGACTCCGGCTGCCGGCTGTGGTGCGGGGCCGCCGCCAGGCTGGGCTTGTCCGGGCGGGCCGGCTCCCCTGGGGACGGCGCGCCGACATCTTAGCGCCAGCGAGCGATAAAGCGCAGCGACGGCTGGCGGGGCACGGCTCCGCCGGCGCCCGGCGCCGCGGCTGCCGCTGGCCGCGAGTGACACCTTCGCTAGGGAGCTTTCGAACGAGCGCGGCTGCTGCCCGGCGCCTCCCGGGCACACGCGCACCGCGCCGCCTGCGCGGTGGGGGGACGGGGGGGGGGGGGGGGGGGGGGGGGGGGGGCGCCGGCCGCGGG
>JANIJG010000689.1:0-24400 GCA_024611175.1 Megaceryle torquata | reverse complement strand
AAACAACTCACCCACACCCCCCGCACACACCCCACAAACAAAAAAAAAAAAAACACAAAAAAAAAAAAAAAAAAAAAAAAAAAAAAAAAATAGGAAGAAATACAGGTGGGTAGTAAAGGGAAAAAAAAGAGGAAACCTGCAATAGATCAGCTGTGGAACATGAATATTATTATGTATTTGAACACAAATAAAAGACAATAGATGGCATATTAAAGGGAGATAAAGTGCTGCATGAACTTAAGGGAAGAAGAGCACATATCTCCTTAAGAGGGAACACGATTATGTAGACATATAAGAAGCATCCACAGACTTAAAATTGTACATCTCCCCTCTCTCTTGCTCCCCTGCATTTTGTACTAGATTTGATGCAAGAATATAAATTTTTATTCTGTAAGTTATATCTGTGATTTAAAAAGTCTACTTTTCTCTTGTGTGAACTCTGTTTCTCTTATATTTTCTGACTAGCTTTATTTAAGCATAAAAACTATTCATTTAATTTCAGGGGTGAAAATCATTCCATTTAGGATTTCTTAACTACAAAATATGCTTACTGATGAGACATACAGAAGTGAAACCCAGTCTCAAAAAGTTCTTACTGAAACACAAATATTTCCAAAAGTAAAAGCTCTAACTAAAATAAGAACAACAATAAACCCAACAAAAACAAACAAAACCAACCAACCAACCAACAAACAAAAAACCCCAACCAACCAACCCAAACACAAAGAAGAAAAAGGTCTCATTGTCAGCTGGTAAAAATCCACATGCCAAGATGGAGTGTCCTTAAAAAGGACAAGTGCTGATTTCTTCTAACCCATAAAGACTACAAAAATCTGCACTCTATCACCTCCACCAAGCTTAGATTTTCCTTGGTTTATGGCTCCTGTTCAGACTGGAGCTGGCTGATCACCTCCAGTCTAGAAAGAGAACGGTCCCCTTCCTTTCCAAAATGCAACCTTGCCATTCCCTTGTGCAAAGTCTACATGAAGAGAAGGGGGGAAAGATTCCTGTCATTCTCCTCCCAAAAATAGATTCAACCAGCTAGAGTTCCAGGGCTGGTAAAAAATTGCTAAAGGTAATGAATTGTTGTTAAGAAAGGTTTTAAATGACCTCCTTCCCCCACTGTGGCATTAAAGCAGTTCCTGTTTAAGAATTTTGGCATCCAAATTTATGTAATCAACCCTTAAAAAACAGGCTACATAATTTTGCATTCCACTGTCTGAAACTCTTGATTTTCTGAACTGCAAGAAAATAAGAATAAAAAGCTTACTGAAATCTTGACCCAAATGGAACCAATGATAAACTCTGGAGGATTCTTAATTCTTCCTACAAGACAAACATCATCATGGAAGACCAACACTTGATAAGAAAATAGCCATTATAGCTACAAAACCAAATAAACTTGGAAATTGCTGATCCTCTCTTGTGCTGCAATTACTGGCCCTTATGTCCTCTTTCATTTTCAACTGCCTTGTAACCATTCTAGTCTCATTTTACTTTCAACTTTTAACCTCTTCAAGAGACAGCCAATACTTTATTTCTGTATAGTACATATTGCTGGTACTCGCTCCTTTTGATAAAGAATCTGAAGTGCTTAGACAATTATATTAATAATGAATAATGACAATAAGATTGTCTCTATTAAGCTTGTGAAAAAGTGTATAATTTGTCAGATGTAATTAAATTTAAGTATGTGACATTAAAATATGATTTTTTTTAAGAGACAACTTATAATCACTATTACTTTAAAAAACTAAACCTGTCAAATTCAATGAGCATCAAAAGAAAACCATTATTAATTGAATATATACATTAATTCCAGTAATTGAAGCCAAGTTTCAAAGAAAAAAAAGCAACCATATACCTTTAGCATTATATTACTGATATCTGTAGTCGCAACATGTACACGGACCTATATTTCCTTCTGCAAACATAATATATACATCACACAACCACAGTGAATAAGTTTGGGAGACACAAGTCCCTGTATTAAGAAGTAGGCTATTTTTCCAGTCAAAAAATGTAATTGAATAGTGAAAACTGAGAATATTTCAGTATAATAAACTTGCAGTAGAATTGGTATATGTCTCAAAACCACTATTACAAAAGAAGCAGGAAATTTAGACTTAAATCTAAACATTTTAAGGCACAAATATATCAGTGGTTTTAAATATGACTGCTACACATGAGTTACAATGATACCATGAGATGAAAAAAATTTCCAAAATCTGCCTATAAAATCCGTTTATCATGTGTAGGACCATAATATGTTACTCTGCCACTTTAAAATGTTTTATTGCCTTTTTCACTGTGAGCAGTTGTTTATATGCCAGCTATCCTGTAGCAGTAGAGAGCAGCACGCTGTCACAGCAGTGATTAAATTATTCTCAAATATACAGAAGTCACTATTTGAGCAGAATGACTCATAGCATACCAATGCGTTTCAAAGATTCTTTTATTATTTTTCAGATTCACAGAGACCATTTATGTGCCTACCAGCCCCTACACCTTAGACTGTTGTCTTGCTGCTAGTTTCAATATTCATCCTCACTCTGCCCCCATCAAGCTATTGCCTCTCTGTGTTCCTGCCCAGATTGGCTCCTGCCATCATCCAGCAACGAGTATTTGAACTGCTAAACTTCTATTGTTTATCTCATTTAACTTCTATCACAACCATAGGAGCTGTTCAACATTCTGCAACGTTTTTCATCAACACCCCCTCCCCCCCCTTTTAATTTGGTTTGTATGAACAGGGGGCACTTGTGACACAAGAAAGTGTATTTTATGTTCTCTTTTCTGGTTGCGCTCTGACAGGAATAACTGCATGAAAAGTAATGCTCATTAAAATTTGTGATGGTGCACATCCAGCTGATCACAGCAATATACAGTGAATGTCTGCTAAGCTGGCAATGATTAGGTTGAAAATTTATTTTCAGAAGTATATAATCTAATCCCTTTTTGGCATATCATCACAAGAACACAGAAACCAGCCTGTTCATCTTCATAAACTGGGCACCATAAACTGAAGACTGTGGAAACTTAGAGTAATGTCACCGTTTGAACTGTCTTTAATACATGTGAATCTGTGTATTTTTCCTGAATATTACCCTTTAAAAGAGATAGAATGCAATAAAATAATCAAGATTTAGGAAGACTTGGATAACTTTAGAAGACTTTAGAATTGGAGAATTTTATCTGAACAATTATGAAAACTGAATCTGGAATGCAGTAGTGGAGGTGTAGCAATTATCATTATGTGCTATCAGATGTGGCTATAATGAGTAATTCTACAGAATCTGCATAATTTGGGAAAATTTGTTGTACTTTCAGAACTACTGTTTATTTGTCATCTGCTGTGAGAAACTCTCTTTTCAGACTTCTCTAATTTCTGAGCTATGGAAAATGCAGTATAAATCTAAAAGGAATTGGTTTCTGTAATCTTGGATTACTTTTATATTAGGAGAATTGCATTAAAAAATGGATTTGCTCTTTTATAAAACTGATGGCAGAGTTCATAATTAGACACTAATACATTCTATTACAAAGCCCTCGCAATTAGCAATTTTTGAAACTGCAGGTGCTAAAGATGAAATAAAAGGTTATAAACTCCAAAAACCTTATACTTCATACTTTAAAACTTGCATATATGTACACTAGTTCTGGGGTATGTAAACATTCAGGCAGAAGCCAACTCTGAAATAAAGTTTTTTTCGAATTGAGATACTACAGGAAAGTTTCTCTGCATTAACTATATTACAGCTAAAGAAGTCACTCATGAATACTTTATTCAATTAAGATTCAATTAAGACTTTTTATTGATTAATTTTCATGTCCCCATAAGATGAAGCAATGAAGAGCTCAACGTTTGTTTTTACAGTATAAAATAGCAAGGAACTCGACACAGTTAAGGACTAATCTCAGCTCAGAGATTCTTCTGTACTTCCTAAACTGGACTATCAGATTCCACTTTTATAGTTTCATTATACTGAAATTCATATCTTCAAAGAGTGTAATGGGAAAATAGTAGGCACCTCTGGGTTTTAAGAGCTCTGAAGGATAGGAAAACCTTCATGAGGCAATCAGATACCTAGGGAACTGTGAAGCTTGCATCTCCTCTGGGCAGTGGGAACCAAAAGTAGCTGCTAAGTCTGACAAATTCTTAAATGTTTTTTTGTTGGTGGTTGGTTTGGGGTTTTATTGTGGTGGGGTTTTTTTGTTTATTTGTTTGTTGGTTTGTTTGTTTTTTTTTAAAGCTCGCAGAAGTAAACCAGCTTAGTGCTTAGCCAGATTAGTGCTTCAATGCTTGCTTAATCATTTACTGCACACAACATTTGTGAATGCTGCAGTGCTAAACTGGCTAAGCTCTAAAGACAGTTTACATAATGAACTTCAAATAGATAAGCAAGGTCATTGCTGCCCCTAGCGCTAAGAAGAGCTCCTGAGTACTGTAAGATTTCTGGCCTAGTTAGCATGTTTTCAAAGTTCTTACTAGGACTCTCTTGGCAATTATAAAAGCCCATTTCTCTATTGAAATGCAGAGGAATTGTACGAAAGAAAAGCAGCAGATGTTAGTTTTACCTGAAAAAAAAAACCAAACCCAACTTTAAAATTCATAAGAAACAAAGACAAAAAAAATCCCTGCTTGTTGCAAGAAGTGTTAACACTAAGATATACATTTCCAAAATATATGTAAACTCCCACTGCATGGAATAAATACCCCTTGGTTCAGCATAGAGCATATCAATAAGTAGCCTAAAATTGTTCTGTTTGTCCTCAAGAAGTATCTAGCAGAGAACACTCATACAGTCATAACTATTATATACTAGCCACACAGATACTTATTTGTTGGGTCTTGTGAAATCTGTGACATTTCCTAATACATTTTGTAATAGGCAATTAAAGATACAACACCCCCCCATATTCTCAGAAAAACAAAACCAAAACCAACTCATAGCAAGCTATCCTCAAGGGTCACAGAAACAGGTGAAAAACCACTTAGCTTACAATAACTATCACTTCAGATTGCATCACTCACATGATACCCGCTTATACTTTTTTCTCTGCTCCACAAGTATGCATTTTATGGTTATCATATCTCTGCCTTTATCCTCTGCCATTTGAAAACACAAAGGATAAAATAAACCCAGCCATCCATTAAGTCTAAAAATAACAAAGGAAAATGGACCATGAAATCCATGTGAACAAGATGTCTTCAGGAAACACAGTTATCACAAGATATAAAACTGATCTTGCTCATTTAAGTGCTTACCAACATGAATTACAGCTTCTCATATCAGAAAGCTAGAAGGGGTCACAGTTTCATCTCCTCTAAACCCCAACTGCTGAACTTCCCTGAGTTTTCCTTATTAAGACAATTAATTTATCTTCCAGAAATATTTTTAGGCTTGTGCTGAAACATGAAGACATGCAAAATTTATTTGATAATTTGTTCTACAAGAAGAGGGGAGGCAGGGAACAGATTCTGATTAAAGACAAATTCATCATTGTGTACGAGATTTGCAAAATTCTCCAAGTATCCTTTAGAGCACCTACATGTGACAAACAGCATTAGCTAAGGAGCAAATCTTCCTCTCGTGTAACTCAAATATCTCAGGATCCTTCTCCCAGAGTATGTTTCTTATTGCTTGAATATTTATATATCATGTGTACTTACACCAGATGTCCTCAAAAGTGCTATGATACCAGGTTTGCACAAAGTCACTGTCTTTTTTCAGAGATTGCCTCAGATATTTAACTGGCACCAAATTTTTATAAATTTTCATTCACAAACAGAAGAAGTAAGACTATCAGACACAAAAGCCTACAGAACATCCAGTAATACTTGACTTTTAACACTTTCACTGTAATCCCTAGAGAGTCAGACACGGTCCTTATACAGTCATGAATGCATGAGATGTCTAAAGCTAGCAGTGGTGGTGCTCTCTTGAATGAGAAAGAGAATTTGTTGTACAAAACATTGCTCTTGCTCTTCACTGGTACCAGCTGTGGCTTTGTGACAAATTTCCTTCTTCTGTAGGTTCAGATATCCTCAGGGGAAGACATGAACTCCATGAATATAAGGCATTTGTAAGCTGATTATACCCACTGGGGCAAAAGAAATGCACAGGCTGGAGACTGAGGCAATGGACACCAAAGACAGCATGACTGGAGTTTTGCAGGTATCTTCTGAAATCTAGTGCTAGGAGGCCATTTTCCAAGAAAGAAAAAATCTGAAGCTTTCAGGTTGAAAGAGAAAATTGAGAAAGGTTTGACCACTGCAGTCAGGTTAGAGCTAAAAGAGAGCTCGCTATTATTTACTTCTTTCCTTTGAAAGATCCAGAAAGAAAAGTAAAAGGATAATTGAGAATGAGATAGCAGGATAGCAGCATAGGGAATAACATTGAGAGGAATACAGAGCTTTGTTTCATCTGTCAGAAAAATAGACTGTCAGCATGAATCCAGCTGGCACTCGGAGGTATGTCTGGACAAGTACTGCTTAGGTGAGCAGGTTACGACTGTCCTGTGTTCCTTACAAAAACCATGGAAGCTGAGGTTAATGGGAATATTTACAGCTCTCATAGCTATTGCGGTAGCCTATCCAATCTACAACCCCAAATAACTGTCATTGAGTTGTTTGTTATCTATTTATAACTTAATATTCACAAATACAAGGACTAGAAAACTTTTTTTGTGTGTTTGTTTTATGTCACAGCAAAGTTTCCATCTGAAAATAAAGTAGTTATTTCATGATCTCTGTCTTGGAGAAAACCTGGAGGCACTCAGTATGAGACAGCAGCCTAAAAAAAGCCCAAATGTATAAAGTTTTACTAGGATAGCAGCAGTCCTGTGGTTTGGGTAAAGTTTGTGGAAGGGATTTCAAGTAACAATTTCATGTCAAAAAAAAACCTACCCAAAACCTCTGCACACTGATACTGAGTATTTAATATATTTGACTTACACTGAAAGATATTTAATCATACCATTTGGAATATGAGAACTATTCATCGTGGTGTAAAATATTTTTTAAAGACTTTATCAAGAAAAGATACTAGCTTTTTAATTATCTGTCAGGGGAGAAGCAGAACACAGGCATAAAGATTATTTCATTACATAAGTATTTCAAAAGTTATTATTTTACCCATCTGCCAGGAAAGTCCTGAGTTACATTTGGAATACTAGTTTCCTTGTTGATTCATGGTGGGCAGACTGATGGGCATTTCCAGGGTTTCTCAGGCTGGAGAAAAGGCTGCTTTTAGCGACATTCTGACACATGGCACACAGGACATACCCCTTCCATTTGTAACAGCCAAATTTCACCACCAGCTTTGTAACTCAGTCAAGAACATGTATTGCAAATATACACTAGTGTACAGAGTTGACAGGGCAGCCTCTGATTGCTGAGTCTGTTCCCAGAGCTTCATTTTTCATTTGACACTTTTTTCACATGGACGTATTACTGCATGGTTAAAAACTGTTCATATTCATAATAGAGAAGAAATAAGAAAAACACATTTTAAAATATTATACATAACATGCAAAGCACCTTCAGTTTAAAAATTATCAAAAAAAAAAAAGAAAAAGGAGGGGGGACTGTTGACCAACCTTTATGTCTCTGAGATCCATCCATGTTAGAAAACTCGATATGATTTTCATCAGCCCAATACAGTCTGTGGTTGACATAATCTATTGTAAGAGCCATAGGTCTAGAGATCTGTGTTTCTATGACAACTGTTTGACCGGAGCCATCCATACCAACACGGCCAATGTAAGGGTACTCACAGCAATCAATCCAGTATAAGTACCTATAAAACAAAATACAACAGCTGCTTTGTTCAGAGATACAAAAATAACAGCAATAAATAATTAATTTATTTAGTTGATTGCAATTATTCTATAATGCTTCCATTTTCCAGGTAGATTTTTCCATTTTTCTAGACCTGTCTGAAAATGAGTGTATTAAATGTAAAGGGTTTTAACAGGAGAGTCCTCACACTAGGTGTGATTTCATCAAATTAATTATGGACTAGTATAAAGTGCTTTTCAATTGATCAGTCTTGATACTTTAGAATTTGAAGTACTGTACAGATTGGACTTTACAAATCTCTTATCATGCAAAAATGGCATCACTAGTAAACTTATGACAAATATTGTATTACAGTTATTTTCTTTTCTTTTTTTTTTTACTCATATTACAAAAACTTTTGTTGTTAATAGTAATAAGATGCAAATTACTTCAAGAAGTACTAGTTCAAAAACATAAGAGCAGTTTCTCACATAAAGGGCTTAAAAATGGCTAGAGCACTGAGAAAGACTGTTGGAAAGCTGAGTAGCAATTTACTCTTCAATATGCTATTTAGGCTAAATACAGAGCATTTTTAATGAGAAAAAAAAAAAGAAAAAAAAAAGAGACAGACCTGTTATTTGGTACATGGATATATTTTACTTCAGTTGTAAGCCAGTACTTAGAACCTCAGGACAGATCTTTCCAGCTGGGAAGCTGATATGCTTCTGCTCTACAGGTTTTCAATGGGCTTTCAAAAAACCCAGAAGCAGCTCATATTCTTAATAGCCACCTGGAATAAATTTATGTGCAGGAGAAAATGGTGGCCCTAAGAAGAGCTACAGGTATCCTACAAAACACAGGTGCAATATGTTGGCATGGAGCCTGCTCCACATAAGCAGGAGAGAAAGGGAGCTTTCTCACTCCACCAGAAAACCTTTTCTTTGGAAACATATCATTACTATTGTATGGCATCAATGATATAGTTCATTTAGCATTTCTCACTTGTGAGAAGAAAAGCCTAAGATACAATTAATATTATTTCAAACAATAATTACGCATTTAAAATAAAACACAGTTTTTAGTTCCAGCAGTTTTCCATATTAAAATGAACAAATAAAAATATTTATTTAAAATAAAATAAAAATAATAAAAAAAAGAAGCTTGGCCTCTGCAATCTAAGCCTGTACATATACTATGCACTGAGCAGGAGCACAGCACGTTTATTATGCCTGTGTATATCTAAACTTTCCTGGAAGATTGAGGACTCACTGTACAAACATTTTAGAGTTCATTTTTGCACATACAGGGAATATATCCTGTGTGTCCGGGCAAACCAGGGAGAGACACCATGTATTGCTATCTTGAATACATTTCACAAAATGTCTAAATCCTCCCTAGCAAATTTTACATGTAAGAAAGGGTACAGTTACAAGACAATTAAGTGCTAGTTCTAAGAACTGGTAGAAAATGGGGTTTTTTCTCTTAAAGGTAGTAAGGCAGATAGTTTCTAATTCTTAGCTAGGAAATACGCTGCTTTTTTTCTGTTTAGGTAGAGTCCAGACTAACTCAAGAATTTTCCCCTGTCACTGAGGCTTGAGATGATTACTTGAGCCTTAGGATTTAGAGATGAAAACAAATCATTAATTAGCCATGATACTATAGGAGTGTTATAAAACACTACGTTAGCTTTATTCATACAATTTATGCAGATAGATTCGAACATTCCACAAAACAGAAAGCATTACATATGGAATTCCTATCTGAAAAGACAGAGCAAATTTTCCATAGTCTATATTTTATTTATACAGTGACCCGATAATAATTTAAGAATTACTATTCAGAAGTATTTTTCTTAAGGATTATATGCAGCATAAATATTTAAGAGAATACACCTGCTTAGAAATTCAACAGGACTTTTAATTAAATGTAGACTGATGTTTTAGTGGATTGTGTTAATATAGATGATAGTTTACAGGTGAACTGAGACCTCTGTTTATAGCCTTTAGCTGCGTATTGAGCCGTGCACACCCAGTGACCAATGGCTGTGGCATTACAGATATTGTCACATAAACAGATGTCTCAATGTTTTTATTCCTTTTGGAAACTAGTAAACACAGATAAGAGTGCTAACTAGATAATAAATATATGAAACAAAATGTAAATTCACATAATAGTTTTTTGTTACTTAGTAACACAGTTAAAAAAAAGGGGGGCGAGGGATATTTTTTGAAAAATCTGCTTTTCTCCTACCAAAAGAAAACATTTACAGAGTACTAAACATAACAACACAATTTAATACCTGCATTCATCTTTCTGTTATACTAATTTTATATGTAATGATGATATAGTAAGCACTGATAATGCATTTTAGACTATTGATATCCAGTGTAGCTGAAAGTTAGATAATAAAAAACTGATAAGCATTTGCTATCTTCTGTTTTTATAAAACCTATTTAAATATCAAAATATGATTAGATATGAATTACTGAAAAATGGCTGCTTCATACCCAGCTTGAGGATCTAAGGACAGATCTCTGGGAAACTTCACTCTTTTGCTCACAAGGACGGTGGGGTATAAGCCATTGAGTTTAGACACCTCAATAATTCTCTTTTCAGTATCAGACCAGTAGAGATTCTTCCCAATCCAATCGACAGCAAGTGCATTGGGAACAGCTGTATTGTGGACTACCTAGAAAAGGAAAAAGATACATAAATTATTCATCGAAATACCAGGAAAAAGAACAACTCAAGATTTACTAATATCAGAATACTGAGAGGTTGGATATATAATACAGTGGCTCACAACATGCAAAAATCAGGTGTTGTGCCCTGTTAAACAATGACACTTCTGAAGTAATGACACTTGTAACTAAGACAACGTGACACTCACAGAATTATTAGGGTTGAAAAAGACCTCCAAAATCATCAAGTCCAGCATTATAATGACCACCAAATCATGTCCTGAAGTGCCACACCCACACATTTTCTGAACACCTCCAGGGATGGTGACTCCATCACCTCCCTGGGCAGTCTGTTCCAATACTTCACCACTCTTTCAGTGCAGAAATTTTTCCTACCATCCAATCTAAACCTCTCCTGGTGCAATTTATGCCCGTTATCTCTTGTCCTATTGCTAGGTACTTTGGAGAAGAGACCAACACCCACCTCACTACAACCTCCTTTCAGTGAGTTGTAGAGAGCTGTAAGGTCTCCCCTCAGCCTCCTCTGCTCCAGACTAAACACTCCCAGTTCCCTCAGTTGCTCCTCATAAGACACGTTCGGACCTTTCACCAGCTTCGTTGCCCTTCTCTGGAACTGCTCCAGCACCTCAATGTCTTATGTTGCAGCACTCAAAACTGAACACAGTACTCAAGCTGTGGCTTCATCAGTGCTAAGTACAGGGGCATGATCATTTCCCTGCTCATGCTGGACACCCTATTTGTGATAGAGGTCACCTGGGCACACTGCTGGCTCATGGTCAGCCAGCAGTCCACCAGTACTCCCAGATACTTTTTTCCAAGCAACTTTCCAGCCACTCTGCCCTGAACCAGTAGCGTTGTTTGGAGTTTTTCTGACTCAAGTGCAGTAGCCAGCACTTGGCCTTGTTAAACCTCATACAATTGGCCTTGGCTCCTCAATCCAACCTGTCCAGATCCCTCTGCAAAACCTTCCTACCCTCAAACCAGGATGTAGTAAATATCAAAAATACAACTTCCCTGCATTATGCAGTAACTACTAAGATATGTACCTTTCATTTTTTATCTTAAGGTTCTAATTTTCCTCATCTTAATTAAAAAAAAAAAAAAAAGATATTAATTTTCCCTTTAATAATCATTTTACTTTTCACAGAACCAAATGGAGATGTGGCTTCTCTCCCCATAGCATGCCCCCAAACACATCTGCTTATTAGCTCACCATTTATTTCAGAAGTCTACATTGTCATATATTTCATTTTTATATCACAGTAGTGCCATATGTCACCATGACAAATAGACCATAATGGCACAACTCAGGCAAACAGAGAAACATTACCTAGTTGGTATGTAAATACTGTGCTCTTACTTCCAACTTTCACATGGCAGAGGAACTTTGGAAGCAGTAGTTAAATTTCAAAAGGACTACATTATCAAGGAATAAACCAAGAGACAGAAGCAATTTAGCAACCTGCTAGAATGTCTATACTCTACTGATGGGGAGGAGTAAATCTCCAGGTATTTGATGACTTGAATAATTCTGAGACTTGAATAAGCGCCTCTAGATATACATGATTACAAATCTCATCATGATTGTATGACTCAGTCTTGCTTGGCTGGGAGTACTTCATGTTAAGTATTGAGTGACATTTGAATATTCCCAAGCATTAGAGTCCAACTTCTTCTAAGCTTCTATTCCTGATACAGTCTATACTGATGCATTCTATCCCTGATTAGGTCTGTGCTCCTAGAACTTAAGAAAAAAACCAGAGTGCGTAGCACTTGAAAATATTTCAGATTTCTTTAGTACTAATAATAAGTTTATTACTGTAGCGTACATTATGAAAAGCATGTGCAATAGAGTATAAACTTTATCCATAAACTTGATTATGTATAACTGAATGTCTTATTTTTAATTTTATTTATGCTTTGAAGATACTGAAAAGCCTTCAAGATAAGAAGGGACATTGTGTGATACTTTAAACCAATCTTATAGTTATGAATATGCAAAACACCCTTTCAGGTTATTATGTTATTTATTTCCTTATAAAATCTTTTTAAAATTGAATCCAGGCATGCACCAATTTAAAATATGAATAAAATACTTTATTTTCTAACACCATAGCACTACCAGCTTCACCGGTTTATAAATGTGCAATTGCAGCAACTGCTTCACTGCAACATGGGACAATTCACATAGAAATAGATGGCTCTGCAAACTTAGAATATTCTATGCACTGCAGAGTTTAGCTACACTACCTAGAAGCATCAACTGTAGTAATGAACCTCTCATTTTTTTCTTTTGGAGAGTCACTTTAATCTTCGGCCATTCACTGAGATTACCAACGTGACATTTAATGTACACAATCCAGTTTACTACATCATTTCCCAATAACAGATTCAATCTGAATCTACAATACTATCCATAAAATACTGTGTTAATATTTGAACATATTTCTGTGAAAAGTTGTTGCTTCAATTGTATAAATATCTTCATGATCAAATGCCAAAGAAAAATGTGATGCCATCAGGTTTCCCAGAGCAAGAAAGCTAAAGCTGTTATGCTAAAAAGATACTACCTTCTAAAAGGGAATTCCAAGGTAATATATCAAATAGTGTCTTGTACACCAATAGTGTATTTATTTATAGTAAATAGTAAACCAAGAATTATGAAGGAAATAAAATAAGAAATTCATACGTCATGGGAAAAGGCTGACAGCCATAAAACCTCTCTTTCATAATAAAAAAAAAAGTAAAATTAAACAGGTTTGCTAGGAATCTATTTGTGTCATAAATTATGAAATATGTGCTATGGTAAACTATTAAAACATAAGTCAAAGAGACAAAGTCATCATCTGGCACTGGATAAAAGATTACTGACAGAATTATCAGATAGCTACAATATATAATTCTTTATAAATTTTTGCTTTCAGAGGCCAAATCTATGTCAAGATTTTCACTGAAAAAAATTCTTATGAAAACTGAATGCACTTATTTTCATATTTTTTCCTTTGAACTTGACATCCTGTTTGAGTAAAATCTTCTTCAACATGACACATCCTGTAAATTTCAAATTATTGATGAAAGAAAAAAGAAATGCCCTCAACCTAATTTTCTTGTAATATTTGTTCAAATTTCTCAAAAATTTCCATAAAAAATTTAAATTGTTATTAATTGTTATTACATCATTAGTAAGCAATTGTACTCTCCTACCTGACATTTACAACTTTTAGGCTGGAAAAAATTTTTTTAATCTTCTTGAAATAGTTAAGATTACAAAGAAAAAGTCTGGGGTCATCTCCAGTTCTGAAAACATTCCCTAAAATAATGAAATAGAGATTCATCCAGAATGAACAAGAAGCTAAATAGGATGCTTTGTAAAATGTTGAAAGGCAATAAATATAATTCAAGGATTTAATTGATTTTGAAACCCACACTTGCCTGTCTTCATTTTTTTTCAGGAAACACATCTTGGCAGGAACTTGTTAGAACTTTTGAGTGCATGCTGGATTTTAGTTTTACTCCAAAGGAATCGGAGTGCTGTAAATTATGTTCATCCACATTACTTTTTTTTGTTCTAAGAACAATTATTGCCATGTGGAAGATGTAAATAAAGTTCATTAATGACAGCCAGTTTCAAACCTTAACCCTCAAAAAGACTTAAGTCAGTGTGCTCTGAGGATGTGTCACTCCATGTACCAAGTTGCAAATGAAAAATAAAAATCTTTTTTCTCTGCACAATTTACTGGTGTACAATGAGGAAACCAAATTCACAGGATATGTTACTGCTTATTTGTTCCATGTTTAAGAAGGTCACACATAAGAGAATAAGCAAAGAGGAATTCCGTACTGCTTATCAGAAATTCATGTAAGTCAACAAATACGCTTAAGAGTGGATTTGGGAATTTATTCCACCACAGAGGCAACACAGACAGGCTGTGCAGATATGGGAGTGCAGTTTTACCCTGGACTATTCACAGGAAAAACATTGAGTTATTTTCATTATCCATGTGGCAGAGGGGAGACAAAAACAAACTGAAGACCATGGAAAATTGTCTATGAAGAAAGAATACATCAGTGTATTTACATGGCTGACACCTAATTATACCTCTTTGGCATCCTGTAAACCACACTGAACTGTAAATTTAGTAAACTCAAAATTAAGTCATAAGGAATTATAGTTCATAAATACAGTCCTCTTAGTCCCTATCTCCATTTCAAATAAAATACAAATGTAATTAAATTTTACTAGGACTTGCTAGCTTATGTTGTGTCTGCAGGCATATGCCAAAACATCACAATCTGGGTTAAAACCACCAAGGAGCATTTCCCAAAATACTCAAAAAATTTAATTTTATTAGCAACATTAGTAATACCCAATTACCTTGACATCACTTCCGTTTAAACACATTCGGTTTATGCGGCTGCCATTTGGTCTGCTGGAATCAATCCAATAGATGAACTCTTCTCTATAGTCAAAGTCAATCGCAATCACATTGTTCAACCCCTAAAAAAATAAAATTAAAACAAGTCCTTTTATTCAAATGTTTGAATACAAACTGTTGGGTTTCATTCAGAATGCAAAATACATTGCACGTTATATTCAAAGAGCCTTATTTTATTCACTGCATATTTCTGAAGTACCACTCATTTTTTGAGAGATTACTTGTAAACAGTCAGAATAAGAAAAACACTGTAACAGAAATAAATATGATGACAAAGAACTATCCCACTTCAAAAATGCAGATGACACATCAAAAACTAAATGAAGCTTCAGTGTTTCTTTCCTATTATTAAAATGGACTTTGGCAGGAAATAGTTTTAACTGTTTTTCTCAAGTTCTTTTTTAATTACTACTACTACTACTTTGATAAACTAGATGACATTATTTTTTATAACAGTTAACTCAGAAATAGCATAAAAATTATCTGTACTCAATGAAAAAAAATCATTATTAATATCAATTAATGAGCTTTTAAAAGTGTGATGTTCAAAAAAAGCATTCATTTTAATTCCTGAATAAGGAGGCTTAAAATTCTGTGATGTTCTATTATTGGAACTGTGTACATATATATATATGTGTGTGTGTGTGTATACACACATGGAGTTAGTATATATATGAAATGCGAAAGGTGACTTCCAGCAGGCATCTGGAAGTCTCCTATGGCTCCAATTACTAAGCCAACACATTGTAAGAAAGAGTGGTGATAGTATCTGGGGTACTCCTACAGGCTGGAAAAAGCAGCCCTATAATAATGGCTTTTCATCCCAAATGGCAGATAAGAGAGGTATTGCATTCAGATCATGGCTCTTATTTTCCTTATCTGAGAATAGGAAAGCCTTGCCCATAATCTGCTCAACATTTTGATATGTAGCAAACCCACAATTATTCCTCATATATAAAGATGGTGTTATCAATCAAAGATGGAGCAGCAATAAAAGGAACAGACGCAGTTTGAACTCCTTTTAAAACTGCAAGATCAGTTAAATCAATTCCTTTATCAGCCCAATGACATTTTACTCTTGGGTAGATCAGCAACCTCCCTCGTTAATGTAATTCATAGTTGTAGAAGGGAAGTGCTGGACTAGCCAACTCTAAAACAAACAACTAAGAACAACAACAATATTTAATTGTACAGAAAGGGATACATGGCTTATCTGCCAACTACTACAGTGTAATACTGTTAATCTATCTTTTGAACAAAATGGAGAAGAAAAGGGTGATTAAGGCTGCACAAACCATCACTTCAGAAAGCCTGAAACAATACAGTGTTGGAAGACCACTCTACTTTCAAAAATCACATATTTATGCACACAGTGTTTTAACAAAACCAACTGCAGCTCTGTCAATCATCTCTGTGCTGCAAAACATTTTCCTGTCTCTTTTCTTGCTATTAGTATAAATGCATCTATGGATAACCCCCACCCCAAATTCTTAACAAAGGAGACAAATGAATAAATATAAAAGTCTGGAAAAAATTTATAACATTTTAGAAATCAAAGTCAGTAATTTGTGAAAAAATAGCCTTATTTCTACACACTCTACAACACTGGAAAAGTTTTTTTAAATATCCAGACTAATAAAGAGAATTGACTGCCCGCAAGTCTTTGGGTTCAAGTGTTTTAGGTGGGGTCAATTTAGTTCCAATAGTTATCAGAACATCAACTGCAGATAAAATTATTTCTGTACATCTGAAAGAGAATTCTCTGTCTAGACAGCATCTCCTCTTTGTGATCTAGATGCCACTTTTAAGATGCCTTTGCATATTTCTTCATCCTTTCTCATGTAATCTGTTTTTAGAAAGAATAGGGACTATTTCCAATGTCATTAGCCGCGTTAGTCTTAAACCTGTGTGGTTTTGTTTCTGTTACACACAGCACACAGCATTCTAGGCTATGATTTGTGCTCCCTTGTTGATCCGATTAAAAAAAAAAAAACTGAGGTAAAAATCACAAATAATGAGGAGAAAAATTTTCTCTATCTACTCTATCTGTGGAAACCCTAAAGAATTTGATGACTGCAAGTGAAGGAAATGGAAGGCAAAGAACATACATGAGATACAGTTCAAAGAGTTGTTCTGTTTATGTATATTTGAAGGAATAAAAAAAAGAAAAAAAAAAAAGAGGAAAAGAGGAAAAAGCACGTATGAACTCAGAGACGACTGAATGAGCTCCAACTTTCAGCTCCTTCACTCTGAGTTTACATGGACAACTGTTAGAATGGCAAAGCACAGATCAAATACACAGAGAAGGGTGGGTTTGCTCCTTTGCCAGAGCAGCTCTGGTATTTGCCTTTATCTGGTAGATGTCTAAGACAGAGACGATCCATAATAACATTACAAGGACAAAAGGATGTCCTTATGAGGAAGACAGCCCACCTGTTCTGCTGGTATAGCTCCCTCTTTTGCTTTCAAGTCTGGATACTTTTAAAAAAGGCTTAGCCAGTAGGTTCAATAGCAGAGGTATTTATTAGACCAGTGAATTAATGTGATAGGAAAACACAGATTCTCTTCAATGGCTGGAGCTACGTGATCTCTACATACTGAAGAGTAGTCCATTAAATTCAAGAGTGATGAAGCTCTGAGACAATCTGTCAGCACCAACCATAAAGAAAATCACTGTTACTCCCCTCTTCTCATAGGCTTCTATTAACAGATATAGGCTTCTATTAACAGATATACCAGCAAAAGAGGAGAGGGGCAGTGAGATGTAAATGAGAGAGAGTCAGAAGGATTTCAGAACAGACTTTAACATAATGCTTGCTATGCTTAAATAAAGGCAATGTTTAATGCAAAATGGTTAATTTTGTAATTACTCTTGTGAAGACCTGAGCACCTCTCTTGTGACATTAAAATGCACAGTTTACTGACACAAGAAGTCACAAAAAGCCTATCAATATTGACTGACAATAACTTAATCTTTCTACAATTGATTAATTAGTACTCAAGGAAATAGATGTTTTTATTAAAATATATTTTGGAACTCTTATCTATGGTAAATAACTACACTTAGGTGAAGCATAAGCAGAGCAGAAACTGCTAAAAATGACAGTTCTGTATTTACTGGGTGTCTTTCTATTTTTGTAGGTTTTTTTTTCACATAAGTTTTTTTTTCCTGTTGTAATAATTTTGAATAATTATTAAAAAAAAATCAGATTTAGCCAAAGATAAAAGTTCAAGTATTGTAATACTGCAAATCTTGGAGTTGTCTGTCTAAGTCACATAAAAAACAGATTTGGATTATGACAATAAGCAGCCCAAATAATATGTGGCCATATATATATTTTAAAACTAAAATATACAAATTGTGCAAAAGATATTGTGATGGAAGAGAATCACAAATAATAATTTATTTAGTACATCAGCATGACTGACGAAACAACTGCCTGAGCTTTAACTGTGTCAAATTCAGATGAAATAGTAAATTTAAAATATTATAAAAACTCTGAAGATTCTGCAGTTGTTCTATAGTGCATACAGTACCAATTGCAGAATGATGTTTCTGTGAGTTGCACACTTTAGAAAAGAATAAAAGTATTGAGTTAAACTTAGAGCATGGTACTATGATTATACCTGTTTCAACAAAGTGTAGTTGGATCCATCAGTGCTAATTTTTCTTATTTCATGATGATCAGCCAGAATTAAGAAAGGTTCCTCATCTAAACCCCGGGAGAAAGAATATATTAGACTAGCTTTTACGTTAATTTATGGAAAATCAGGAATACAATGCTGAAATACAGATGGTTTAAAAAATAAATGTTACATGCTCTGATCAATGTTATGGATGAAAGAAATATTTAAAACATTCAAATGTTCCAAGGAAGATCAATGATGCAATATAAAAATGAACAAAGCAATCAATTAGTATATCTTTCAATGTAATTTGATTTTTTTTTTGCCTTTATAATATGGGAACCGCACTGTGTTTTATCCTAATTTAATGTCAGAGATGAAATTTGAAATATTTCATGCCACTCGTTTTAATTTCAACATTTACTTTGAAATCATCACTAAGACTTTTATCTGTTATGGTTGCAAACCAAGCATGTTTTGATCATTGCTTTTTGAGATTTCATTACTCTTAACAGTACAGACATAAAGAAACAGCTATTTGGACAAACCTTCTCTAGTTCTAAACTGAAGCCAGATTTGGCTTTTTTACCCCTGGTTTTATAGTTTATCAAAAAATAGTCTTTCAGATGCTCATTTGTGCCATCAGTTACTTTGAAACATCTCTGACGCTGACGTACATAATAGCATACAAACAAATTTTTTACAAAGCTGGCTTTATTTTAGCTCTGTTAACAGAGACCTCAGCTTAAATGAAAAAACAAAACAAACCGAACAAAAAACAAAACCCCACCAAAACAAACTATTAATAATTAAAAATATATTAAAGGCTTGTGTCATACTGCTTATACATTCTGGAATGTCATGTGCTGTCCAGCCTACTTTGCTCTTACGCTGAATACATTGCACCTCTTGTATTTTATGCTCAACTCTTAAAATACTCTCCAGTTCTTAAATGATGTGAGGCATCATCCTCGGCACTGACTGTTAGTGGTTTGTGGAGAAGAGCTGTAATGCTCTACTCTCTTGTAAAGACTTCAAGGCAATTTATGCAAGTAATGAGTGTTAGGCTGAACATTCACATGTTGGCGCCTCCTCGCAGCACAACCTTCCTTGCCACAGCCCAAACAGCTTTGTCATGATCACTTTTGAAGTCTGATATATTATAGCTCCAATAAACTGTACTATGATGTGTTCCAGCTTCCCTTCTCTTTTGAGTGATCTATGGCTTCTAAACACACGAGTGGCTTGCAAGATATGAAAAAGGAGAAAAGCAAAAAAAACCCAGCTACTGTATTTCTGCCATCTCCTGTGTTTCCTCTTATTACTCAGGGAAGCACTGGAGACAAGAATGAGGCAGACAGAGGCTCCAGTCTTCCTGTCATTTAGAAAGAAAATAGGTTTGTTTCTTTCATGTTGGCATTTTGCTCTTCCTTTCACTGATCTAGTGAATCCCACTCACTGAAGCACATAAAAAATAACATGTCATAGATAGAGGGGTGAGGAAATAACCAATTTTCTTACATAACTTGAATTTCACTGTGTATTATATATCAGACTGGAGGATTTCTTATGCTATAGGAATAATAGATTTTTGCAATTTCTATTATTTATTCCTGATCCTCCTTTTCATACCAGCAAGCTTGAAGTACATTCTAACATTCTACAGTTGATGAAATAAAACAGCAAAAGTCTTTTAAACACTTATCATAAACATACTCTTATCATGTGACTCAGAAGTAGAATTAAGTGATGTATTTTAACTTTCCTAATACTTTCTGTAATGAAGTTACTAAGTCAAACTTTCATAATCCACTTAACTATTCACTACACATTGAGCATAACACATACTAAAAATAGAACTTTATTATTACATTCATACATTGAATCACATTCTTATTGTTTATTGAAGAAGTGTGCTTCAAAGATTATCTTGCCTAAAAGGGTAACATGGACCACAGAGCTAAGATATTTCATGAATTATTTTAGACATAGCTCTGGATTTAAAAAAAAAAAAAAAGAAAAAAAAGAAAAAAAGGAAAAAAAAAGTGATACCTGAAAGGGATTTGCAGCCATTTAGGTTATCAGGCTGTATTTCATACCCATCTGCACACAAGCATTTGTAGGTTCCATATGTATTGATGCATTGCTGGCTGCAGGGAAATCCAGATGAACATTCATCAATATCTATACATGTTTTGCCATCATCCTTCAGCAGAAATCCAGGCCAGCATTTGCACTGGGAAAAAAACCCAAACACATTCATTTTGAATTACTCATTGATTCTATTTCTTCTGAACATGTTAGCAACAAACTTTTTCATGTAGTCTCAGTTTTTCAAGCAGCATTTTAATTACATTGCTGTTTATTCTGTTTACAGGAAGACACACCTATATTTCTTTTAAAGTATTGCTGGTGTGATCCTAAATACCATTTCTGCCCAAATAACCCTGCAGAATGAGCAATTATTTTTGTTGAACTGAGGAAAAAGTAACGCACACCTTTTAAAAAATATGGAAAGGATTATTCCATGAAAATAATGATGGATGGACCCTGTGGAGTACTTTATTTTCACGTACATGTGTGATTTTTGGTAAAAATATACAATTTAAAATATTTTTTCTTGAAGTATTGATAACATCTAGCATTCTGGGTAATAACTACAGTAATGTGAAAGAAAAGTCTTCAAGTTGTTTTTTATTGGGTAGGGTCTGATGGTAACTGTGGTAAGCTTAACACATGCAATGTGAATGATGCTAAATACAAGTGGGTAGACAGGTTTTGAAACGGAGCCATAATTTCATCAATGGAAAACTTTGTGTCATATTCCCTTCTGTATTCTCTCTATTCCGCTCTTCAGAGACCCGTGACATGCTTTCTACAAAAGATGAAACTTCTACAAGCTTTTTGCTGTACCCAACCTATCATAGAATAGAATCACAGAATATTAGGTTGTAAGAGACCTCAAGGATCATCTAGTCCAAGCTCTCAAGGTAAAAAAAAATAATTGAAAAAAATTAAAAAGTTATGAGATAGCCCAGCACCCTGTCAAGCTGAGTCTTAAAACTGTCCAATGCAGGGGAATCCACCACTTCCCTTGGAAGATTATTCCAATGTCTAATTGTTTTCATGGTGAAAAATTTTTGTTCTGCAGTCCAATTGGAATCTCCCCAGGATTAACTTCTACCTATTACCCCTTGTATTTTCCATGTGACTCCTTATAAAAGAGGAGTCTCCATCTTCTTGGTAGCCACCTTTTATGTACTGGTACATGGCAATAAGGTCTCCCGAAAGCCTTTGCTTCTCATGGCTGAATAAAACCATTTTTCTCAGCCTTTCTTCATATGACAGGTCTTCAAGTTCTGTGATCATTCTTGCAGCCCTTCTCTGGACGATTTCCAGTCTGTCCACATCTTTTTTGTCCTAGTCTCCAGCTCTCTAATCTATTGCCTTCTGACAAGTGACTGGTTTCAGAGATTTGAATACCTTTAGAGCCAAGCCCTGTTGGACAGATTTTATTTAGTACTCAGTGTGCCAATATTGTATTAAAAAGATGAAATGTTTAGGGGTGCAGTTAGGGTTATTTCAGAGTTTAAACCTAGAAAAAAAAAAATTCTTCTATTCTCAGTTTCTTTATAGAAATTAATGCAGTCAGTGGCTAGGGTTTACATAATACACAAGTATTCTTTCTCTAAATCTCAAGGCCAATAAGCAGATTCAGAAAACACCATAACATGAAGATAATTAGCAGTTTTATTCTGTAGCTAAGGCAATTATACTTTCTTTAAATATTTCTGTAAGTTTCTTTGCTGTGGAAAAAAAAATTGGAGAAAACTGCAATTCAGTATTACGTATTTTCCTTTTCACAACTGATTTTCAGTGCTCTGTATACATCAATATGATCTGTTGTATTTGTATGTTCTTTCCCACATGTTTAATGCATGTATTGTACCAGGCTCCTTATACAATTGACAATTATTTGCTTACTGGAAATAAAAATTTGAATGGACTTACTGTGGTAGGTAAGTTACTTTATTACAAGGAAGTACAACACACTGGAGTTTTTTTATGATCAGGCAGTAGCTAGAAACAGTTTAGAGTTAAGAATGTTCATTATACCATATTTTGTAATTATTCACCTTGTATCCAACAGGAAGATCCTGACAATCTTGAGAACAGCCACTAACTTTCTTACTGAGGCACTCATTAATGTGGCAGCTTTTCTCATCAGATCCATCACTACAATCTTCTTTGCTATCACAAACATCACTTTGAGGAATACACTTGCCATTTTTGCACATAAAAAAAGAGCTGTTACATGACTGCTCTGGAAAACAAAACAGAGAACACAACTTGGTGTGGTCTATTAGTATTTGGAATGAACTCTTTCATAGAACAGATGCAACGTGTGCATGTGGGATGAAATAACTGCATAAAAATGGAATATTCCTTTCTTCTTGATAATATTATAATACCTTTTTACTTTGCAGTGTCTTTAAAGGTTATTCCTGCCTGAAAAATGTGTGAATATTCAACTTACTGCTCCCTCCTACACATTTGTTTTCATATAATTGAGAATCCTTTACATTATCCCTGCACAAAATATGGTTTTACAGTTTAGAAAACTTGAAGAGCATAGCTTCACTCTCCTCTGGATGCTTAGGGGTTTAGCAAAATGACTGACTGAATTCTGATGCATTCCTTGCCTGAGGACATGCATACATGTTTTTTTCCCTGTTTGGTAAAACTTGAATATGTCACTTCAGCTATATTTAGGTTCTTCAAATCAGAATTAGAACACTTAAACATAAGGCAGGTATGTTGCCTTACCTCAAAGCAAACGAGTGCTTTCCATCAAAACTGGTAGAAGTCTGGGCTAGTGTACAATTAAATCGTAAGATCTAGACAGAACAATCTTTCAACAAGCCACAGAATATTGTATGCAGACCAGGATTCATTTACCTCTCAAAAAAACAGTCAGACCTCAGCAAACTTTTTAATGTCAGTAGAAAATGTCAGTAGAAAATATCAATAAAATGAATTGCATTTGGTCAGAAATTTACCAATAAAAATAAACTAGTGTTCACTATTCATATAGGAAGAACAACTTTGCATCCCCTTTTGTATGATCAGCTTCTGAGTGATGAGTATATTAAGTGTAATAAACATTTTCAGGGCAAGCTAGAAACTTTGGCAATTATTACATTAATATAAACTTACTTAGATTCTTGCAGAATTTATGCTTTAGATAAGTAGCTGCCATCTTACATGGCTTTAACTTTGTGAAGGGAGTTTTTGGATGTTCAGGACCAACAACACATTCTTGTGAGTTATAAAAAATATCACCATGAAAGCACTGACAATTTGAGCTATGAGGTTTTACATTTGCCTACCTACAATCCTAAACCATTGTTTTCCAAAAAGGTCACACACCTTATTCAAAAAATTAAATACAAACCTGAACTTTTGCATTTCATGTTAATAGGTGCTTCATCAGAATGGTCTGGGCAATCAAAATCACCATCACATTGCCACTGGGAATTTAACAAGCATCTTCCATCAGCACAAGTGAACTCTCCAGGCCGACAGTGACGATAGCCTAGAAATACAGCAGTTAATGACTTTATACTTCGCTTCATACTTTCCACAAAAATTTTGCACATACGAGGCAACATAAATAAAAGTACCTTTTGTTCTGTAAAGAGTAGAAAGCATTAAATGCTTATACACGAGTGCCCACCAACAAAAAGAGAAATCAAATGTTTCCTATGCAGCACAGCGTACTCATGAAACAATCCAAATATATATATAAAAATAAAATGTATACAGCTCTCAGTTCTAAACACATTTCTTTT
>JANIJG010000687.1:0-17338 GCA_024611175.1 Megaceryle torquata | reverse complement strand
TTCCCTTCCCTTCCCTTCCCTTCCCTTCCCTTCCCTTCCCTTCCCTTCCCCTTCCCCTTCCCCTTCCCTTTCCCATTTATGGGTAATCTGTTCCTACACCAAAATGTGAATCTCTCCATCTGACAGAATGAAACTGCTGATCTGGCACATAGATTTCAGCAGTGGTTGATTTTGATTCACTAAAGCTTGGAGCGATGATGACAGATGTTAGCTCGTGCAACAGAGATGCTGCATAAAGCTGTTCTGAAATAGCTCCTGCAACAGAGATGCTGCATAAAGCTGTTCTGAAACAGCTGCAGTTCTATACACTTGCTAATCAAGTCACAGCAAAAGTGCTAAACTTCTCACTCCTAAAGTGTATCAGGTTTGGTGCTAGACTTCTAATTGAATCGCCAACAGACATTTTTTGCATTCTTTTAGGTCTTTATAGTAGAAGATGCTGCAAGATAAAAAGATTTTGTGGATTTCTTCTGGAACAGAAAATAGACAGTGAATTTTTGTATTTTGTATTGCCATGACCAAGAGTAAAGATAGGCATCCCTTACTCTCACTGTGAAGCTTCATATGGAGCTAAAACCTGGTTTTATAATTCTTAGTATATGCATATAAACAAATAGTGCATAAGAGTATTTATTGGTATTTTTCAATTTTTAAGTATGTGTCAGATCTGTTTGTTTAGTAGGCAGGTATACCTGGGTGCTGTCAGCAGGGCTAGCCCATAGTCCCCAATGGACAGAGCACTGTCAGACATCACACTCATACCCGGTTATCAAAATTCTCATTGTACATACCAACAAATCATTCTGATTTTTACTGGACTACTGAACTACAATCACCTTTTGGTGTCAGTATAGCTGACTATCAGCCATTCAAGTGTCCTGCCCTGCTTTGCACTATCCCTCTTCTTTCCCCTACAGCTCTGGTCCCGGTGCAGTTTCTGCTACAGCAGAGGAATGCAGTGTTTTCAAAGGGCAGCAGTGTTAGGAAGAAGGTCCAATATCCTGGAGTAATGAGGGGTGGCACCACCACCTCCTCCCCAGAAAGTCACAGCTCAGAAGCATCACTGCACATGGTGATACCTCAACACTTAACAGCAGGTTATCTGTATTGCTAAGGTTCCCTGGCGCCACAGGTTTTTCCTGGATCAGGTGTGGGCACATAACCATATTTCTGTCCAATTAATAGGATGATGACATTTGTGCCAGAATTGGTTTATTTTGGCTCTATGCTGGCCCTGGGAGTTGAGAAGCTATCTAACCTGGCAGAAAGTGTGAGCTGCAGAGGCAGTGATACCTCATCTGGCATAAAACCTGTTAGTACAAAATTAAGTCATCATTTTTCTTTATTTGAATTGGCAGTGCAAATTCATTCTGGATTGGCACTTTCATCATTCATCTGGCAACATTTCTGACAGAGTACTCAGAGCCCTAAAGCAGGATTTACTGAGTTGTGGGACCGCAAATTTATTGTTTGAGCTCACTTTGATCAAAAGGCAGGGAGCTACTGGGTGGCAGTTTTCATCCAGTTTCAGAATGCTCTTACCCAGAGCAGTTCTCTAGTTAGGAACAATTTCCTTCCCCACAAAAACACACTAAAAATTCCTACCTAACCAATAAACCCCACCCCAATAGAGAAAATCCATGGATTAAAGGTTCATATGTAACTTTTGACATGCTTCCCCAAATGAAAACTTTTGTGTAAATGGAAAAAGAATCCTTTTGTGGTGTAGAAAGTCAACAAGGCATAAATCACTGTTTTGTTTGTTCTGTTGCTAGACATGCCAAACAAGAAACCACCACAAGACCTGCAAAATTCTCCCATTAATCCTACTAGAGTGATTATGTCCAATACTCTTGGGACCATGAAAAAATGTTTAACATATTCCAGTGGATGAATGTAATATTGTCCTAGTTGCAGTAAGGATGGTGTTATATGCTAGCTCAAATACTTGAATTAAATTATTTTGCATAACTTTTACTTTTCTCCACCTCATTTTCCAAAAATTATTTGAAAATGGAGTGGTTTAAAAACATAATGTAGCTTCCAAATAATAGAAGGCATTGGCTAAAAGCTTAGTGTTTCAATACTTCTGTTTGCTAATGAATGCTTGGAGTAAACAAGCACTCTTTTACCCCCAGTTTCTGCAAAGCATTTGCCTTTTGTTTCAGATCCAGTAAACTTGGCCTGAATGAGGTAATGCCTACATCTCCTAGGCCAGGAATGTATTCGGAGTGGGCACTAAAACAAGGTAGGAGGATAATACCTGCTCTTAGGTAAACACAGAGTGAACTTCAAGCTCAGCTTCCAGATTGCTGTGCTCAGAGGAAAGAACTAGGACTGCTTATCTAAACACACAAAAAAAAATCACTTCAGCAGTTTAGCAACCAATTCAATGCTTCACATAGGTGCTCTCAAACGCATTCAAAACATATTATGCATACATAAATGTATGTTTTAAATTAAGAGTGTCTTGTGACAAAATTATATCAATTTGAGTCAAACACTACCCTGTCCTCAATACAAATACTGTTTTTAAATTCACTCATTTAGAGGCAGGTCATGAAGCAGCAGGTTTCCTGAGGTAGAGGCTGAAAGGACCCTGGTTTTAACTGATCTATAGCAACCCTCTGCCCAGTGGTCATGAAAAGACAGATCTGTTTCACCAAAGAAAGCTCCTCTGCATTCCTGACGTGATGTTATAGTTCAGAATAATATTCTCTAGACATCAGTCAGGCAAGCACAATTTTCAGAAGTACATTAAATAATATTTATTGAAATGACAATTTCAGGGGCAAAGCGGTAATTTCAGTCCCAGCTACTCACACAGTGTGGCACTGAGCTCTCATGTTCTTTCACCCATTCAACAAATGAACAATAACATGGAACATCATAAAAGGGACATTTGAAAAGAAACAACCCAATACTCTTCAGTTTGAAAATGGGAAACAAACTGAAGTCTTGTTCACATTCACAAATACATGTGCCTTCTTGATTAAACATGGTATGTTTTTATAGAAAGACATACTCATCCTCCTGATGTTTGGGATGGCTGATCTGAAAGCAAAATCATGGAAAGCACTGAGAGCTTCTTCGTATGAGCATAGTGACAGCTGGATGGTGAATGCAGACTTCAGACTGCAAAGAATTCCTCACAAGAGTAAGGGATGCTACCAAATATCCAGTTGGGAAAAGCCCATCTTCAGAAGCATTTGTGTCTAGGACTGCTTTCTGTGGGTGTATATGGTCAACAAACCATCAAGAACCTGCCTGTAAAATCTTATGGCAGAGGTTGTTTTCATTTTCACCATGGTGACCCTTCTGCATAGTAAAAAAAGGCATCACACAATATACACAGATCCATATTTACAGAATAAATGGCAAAAGAGGAAATTAGATACAGTGACATTTATGTCCAAGCATTAACAAACAAGAGTGCTTGTGTTGATTCGGGGGTTATTCACAGTTCATTTAAGCAAGTCCTTTTCTCTGCACATGGCTTCTCTTGTTTTGCAAATGAGAGCCAGCAGGATGTCTCACTGTAAGAAACAGATGCTTGCTCTCCCTTAAACCATGGTCATGACCTTCAGAGAGGCAGGCTGGAATCTCCTAATCTTCTTCTTTAGTGCCTTTGAAGCTTTGATGCGACAGATTTTGGGCACTGGGGGAAGAGGCTTGGAAGAGGCCTGGACAGTTCCTGATTGTTTGACTGAAGCTTCAGGCCAAATCAGCTCATTTTCATCCCCCTCATCATAGTCAAGGGTAAGGCTGCTACTGTTACTGCTGCCATCTGAATCGCTTTCACTGGACTCACTGTCCCCAAAACGGTTAGCCGTGAAATCGCTGATCTCCCCTTCGCTGGTCTCTGCGATGGTGGAGTGAAAGAGGGAAGCGCACTCTGCAGAGTACTCAGAGTGGTCTGATTCACTTTTGGCATAAGCTCCATGACGCTGACCCTTGGAGCGAGCCCTCGTACTGACAGTGCGCAGGACACCAGCTTTCCTTGCTGGCTGCCTTGGTGCTCCCAAGCCAAAGCTTCCAGAGAGACTGGCCAGGTGGGCCTTGGCAGAGATCTCCACTGTGGACTGCCACTTGCGCTGCTTCTTCTTGTTGGCTGAGTCTACACAAGCCCCTTCGAGGGAATACAGTGCATTGGCAGAGGCTCTGTAGAGTTCTGGCCTGGATGGCACAGTGGGGAGCCTGACCTGCACAGGGAAGAGGCTAGACTCTGAGCACGACCTGCCAGTCACATCACCTGAATATGAAGGTCTCCGCACAAGGCTCTTCACTCCGTGTAGTCTTTGGGGCTGATTCCACTCAGCAGGCAGTCTGGCAGCCCCATGCAATCCTCTTGCCTTCTCCATGCAAAAGGCTTGCTTCCCAGGCCGTAGTACCTTTTCACTGTTCCTCCTCTTTATCTTCACTGCCTTTGTTTTGGAACTGGCAAACTTTACCCGGACTTGGTGGGATTCCGCAGGGACGAACTGAGCATGAACAAACTCACTTCGTGCCACTCGGTCATGACCCTCAGCATTAGCCAATTTGGCATTGCCACACTTTTTGAGGGGTAGCTTTCTGGGTGGGACAGCTTTAGCATTCCAGGTACCCGGGCTGGAGTCCTCCTGGCACAGCTGCGAGCAGGATGAACTGTGCTCCGTGCTGCTCTCTGTTGCTTCTGCCAGAGGAGAGCCCCTTGACGCTGACTTGGCAGGATAACAACTGTTCACAGCTGATGGCTCTGTGTCAGGCTGAGTGGACGGCTGTTCTTCATTCACACAGCGCATGGTCTCCTGCTGCTTGGCACATTCGCCCTCCGGCATCTCTCTCTGCAGCTTCCTTTCAGCTTTGTTACTTTCCAGAGGACTTGCTTGTTTTTCCAGCTGGCTACTGCTGCTGTTAATTTTCACTCCACCGGTGCTGGGGGTTATAATGAGTCTCTGATGCATTGCGGCTGGTTGGCTCTTTGTTGAAACCCACTCACTGGCATCAGCCCGATTGTTCCCTTTGCATCTCATCAGCTGCAGTAATTTATTGATGTACCCCCCTGGCTTGGCCTCAGTGGTTGGCCTAGTCCTAATCAAGATGGGACCTGTCACACTAGGCATGGATTTGCTGGGAGAAGCCTGGAGGTCTGCTTCTGAGGATGTCTCCACCAGGGAGAAAAGAGGACTTTGCAAAGCCACAGCATGAAGGGGGCTTGGGTAAGGATACACATCAATGCCGTTCTTAGAGACTAAGTCATTCTGGAATTTGGGGTCCATGTTGAACAAGTGCATGTCTCTGGCATGGCAGAGAGGCGACGTGGATTTGGGATCTGTTTCTTTCTGAAATCTAGTGTCTGCTGGAATGAGTCTTTCCAAGTCACCTACACAGTGGATGAAAATAAATAGCCTAATTAAATCATAGACAATATCAATCAAACTGGCTTGTGCTAAAATTGCTATTTCAGAAGCATGTGCAAGCTTTTATCAAAATCAGTAGCATGAATTAAGAAAATACTTTCAGTCCTCTAAGATCACTGAATTACTCCAAGGCTTTTATTCACCTGAGCATAATGAAGACTAGAATGTCTTTTCATACCAGTAATAAAATTCACTTTAGAGGAAATTTAAACTGTGCTACTTGGATGAAATCTGGGCATATAAAAGAAATGGTCTAGAGTGTTACAGACTAACAGGAACAAAACCAACTAAACAAAAATAAGGTATTATTTTTATTTCTTAGCAGAGAGAAAAAGTGAATCCAACAACCAGAAAGCTTTAAGCTGAATGTCACGTAAAATTATCCAATACAACAGACACAGTTTCTGAACATTTTGCCCCCAAAACAGGATAAGACTTCCTCTGCATATATGGTTGTAACTCAGAAATTCCTGAAATTTCCAGCATGCAACTTCAATGGATTTTTTTTTCTTAATGTGGTTAAATTTGAACTGCAGCTTTTCCTCCAACCCTTTTATATCAGGCGTCTTGGAAAAATCTATAGTACTCAACCAGCTGCTTTAAGAGGACTTAAGCAGACACTCCATTATAATGTTTCTTAACCTCTTAAATTCTGGAAGCTGTAGCTGTTTATTCTTTTGCATTTTGCTTTAGTGAGGCATTAGTATACAGAAGCACTCAATGCACAAAGGAAAGCCATTAGGACTCACGTGTCCCATAGGCCAGAGAGTGACATGATTCTACTTTTCCTTGATCCCAAATCCAGTGAAATATCCTAACAGTATCTCTCATTTCATTTGAGAACATTACCAGTCTCATGCCTTACTCAAATAAGTAACTTCTTAGAATATTTCATTCCAGAAATAAATATTCAGAGTTTTTATTAAAAGGCATAAAATCAGGAATGGCATAATTCCATTCTACCTTAAAGATGCAGAAGAACCTTTATTTTGAGAGAGAAAAAAAATAAGGGTAACTACTCAGGCAAATGGGAGGCTCGGTCCCTGAAGATGGCATTTATGAACACCAATTCAGATATGTTATATTTTGGAGTACAGACAGGTTTTCTGTAAGTTACACTTGACTGCTGCACCATCCTTTCAGGAGCATCTTGTGTGTGCTGAGAGGACAGGCTGTGTTCTTGTGTGAAGGAAGGCTGTTTCATCCAGACAAGTCATCTGATAGAGTACTACAGCGCTGTTACCTCTGATACCAAGAGTACTGGAACCATCTGCAGTTAGCTTAGATTTCTCTGTACAACAGAGAGAAGTCCTCATTTCCAAGAAATCCTCAGCCAACTGATTTCCTGTCTGCTTCATGCTACCAGAAAACCCAACCACCAAATCCAACCACAAATTTCACTTACAGTGACTATTTCTGTCCTGTGACAGGAAGCTTTTGAAAGACTTAAAAATCTGTTGTTGTCTACAGTGTCCTACCTAAGACACTTAGAGACCTGCTACAGCAAAAGCTAGGGTGATGATTTCTCAAACAACATATTTTCATAATGAAAACTCCTTAGCAAATTGTTGGTAGTCTGTAGTGGTGCTCTCTTGTGCAAACAAACTAGGAAGATGTCAAAAGAATGTTGTACTTCTGGTGTCTCAGCAAGCTTTCTGCTTGCCTCTAAAAGAAAAGGCAATAGGTTTGTACCTGCAGTTACCTGTAGGCACAAGCTAAGGAGAGGAAAAGAGACATTTCTTCCCCTCTCTAAATGATGCTTCTCTGAAGTATCATCTTGCCTCTCTTCCTGCAGTGTGATTAACTTTGTGACAATTGTTTCTTCAAGACTACACTCGCTACTTATGTTTCTAACACCTAAGGAAGTAAGAGGTTGTAGCCAGGATGAAATGAGGTGGTGATGGTGGAAGAGGGAAGGAAGACTGATGGAGGTCTGTAGCCTTACTCCTGCACTCCTATTTAGCATCAGCTATCCCTTTTTCTGCTAGTCTATCTCCATATCCAAAAAAACATAAAGCCCCTGAGGTCTTAGGAAAGTTTCAGATAACAAGAAATCTGTAATCTGAACATGAAAGCTATGGATCATTACACTCAGGTCCATCCCCAGCCTCTGAGAAGCCTCGAGAAGGTTTTGCTTTCATGTTATAATTAACCACCATTGTTTCAAGTGTGTCTGCACAGATAAATACAGAACAGGTAGTCTTTGCTTCTGCTCCAAAAAAGCCAGAGGTGAGCTCAAGTCAAAAAGCTGTGGGAATGACTCCAGAGCGACACAGTACTTAAAATTATGTTCCCTATGGCTTCCCTGTTTCTATAATGGGAATATCCATGTCTGGTTGGGTCAACATATGAACTGGACTAACACAAGGTTACTCTGAGGCTATGGAAGGACCCAAAATAAAAAGTTGTGTGATGTCACCTTACAGATGGATAAACAAGAGATTTGGAATATTAATGGACTTGTCCATTTTGTCTAAAGATATGATGCAAATTCATGGTTGATTCACTATTAGACTTATGACTGGTTCCTAGATAGTCAATTAACTTTGGTGTCTTGTTACCCCTAATTATACATAATAAATTACAAAAAAGAGTACTGTTTGAGTCCACATTAGTTATACCTTGCTTTATTTATTCAAATTAAGTATCATACTATCATACTCATTTTACAACTGAGAAAACAGGCACTAAGTCTGGTAGTGTCTCTTTCTCCTTAGTTTTCTCTAAAATCTTTCCCAGTAAAACGCATCACTTCTAAATTTGAATTCATCTTGTAGTTTTCCTACATTCCTACACCTTCATACTTCAACTACTACAATTTTTCTGATTTCATAAGCAGGTAAATTAAAAAGGTATCTCAACATCCATGACAATTTTATCTCATACACTTAAATATTTTTCATTTTCTAAATGTATATGTGCTCGTATTTGTTATTGTTTAAAAGTATCTGAGTACGGAAACAAGTGAAAATTGGACAATAAATGGATTGGCTTTGTGGTTTTGATTAATTCTCATTTTGTGTATTGAAAATGAGTGCTACATGCTTATTACACATTGGTATGTTAGATCCTAAATGTAATAACCAGGATTCTGCCCTTCTCTTGAACGAGTATCCAGTTCTGCAGTTGATTACCTGTGGAAACTGGCCTCGGTCGAGACCTGGCAGGAGTCCCAGAAACGTCTGTGCTAGCTGTAATCCGACATTCATCGCTGACATAGGTTCCCTGCTGTTGGAAGCTGGTGGTGTGCACAGTAGTTTCATCTGCAGACTTGGGTCGGTAATCAAAGACACTGAGTCTTGCTTTAGGGTGTTGAGAACCAGGCAAGAGACTGGTGTGGGAGGAGGAGATGGATTCACTGTACACTGAGGTGCAAGAATTGGAGAGTGAGCAAGAACCACCGTCACTCAGGTCATAGAAGCCTGCAGAGTTAAAATAAATAGGAAGATACTTACAGTAACTAAACATGCTCTGTAGAAAAAAAAAAATGCAGAGAATAAAATATCTCTTCATTTCTTATGTGCCACAGGCCTAAATTTACAATCATTTATTTAGGTAACTTTAGTAGAGGTATGCACTAATTCAACCACCTTTTATTGGGCTTCTGCATATTTACTTTGGCCCTGAGCCAGCTTGGCATGCACATGCATGCTCAGTTCTGAGGGTGGGATGGGGTGAAGTACAGCACCATCACGCCCAGTTCTTCACTGGAGAACATCTTTGGGGACTATTATGCAACTGGTGTAAAATAGGGCTGTCTTACGCTGTTGTAACTTGTACTAGGAGCATACAAGCAGAGCCTGGATGGAAAAGTAGAGTAAAACTAGCTGGCAATCAGAGCTGCCAAGTCTATTATAGCTGGAATGTCTAAGGGCAGAGAATGGAAGTTATCTTCCCTCTCCAGGTCTTGTGGTCACTGCCAATTAATTATGAAAGTATTAAAAAGGCACTTCATAAATTCAAGATGGGAGTTTTTATTATTCCTCTCTCTATAAAGCAAACAGAAGGGGAAGTTATTCCCTTATAAACAATGTGTATGTGCCTAAATGCCCAACTCCTGAACTTAAACACTCAACTTGCACTTTTTATACCCAGTCTAAGTACCAGGCTACAAATTTGTCCACTGTAAATAAAATAAATCCTTCCCTGTCTCACTTAAGGCTTTTCAAAATTCTGGTTAAAAAATATTCCATTGTCCCAGACTAGGTAACAGAAATGGGTTTTAACAGACATCCTTGCTATAAAAGTCTGCAGTACAGTTCTCTCTGTGAATCAGACTAAAAATCTGAAACTCAAATCTCTCTCTGAGAGAGCTTCAGTCAGCAAACTGTTGGTCTGGTTTTAATCAGCATCTTTTTATAGAGCTGTTTCAATTTTATATAAATGATCAAACATTCATTTGGCCCAATCACTGAAGTGGTAGTGATCTTCAAAGCCTTAGTGAGGTTGGACCTCACTAAGGACTGCACTGACTCAAGACCTTTCTTGGATTCAAGCAGAGCACTGAAATGGGTGCTGGTATCCCTCACTTGTAGCAAGTACTTGTAGCAAAGTGTCTAGAGAGACACTTTGACAATGGTCATTCTGTACTGGACAAGGTAATTAAGTAATAAATCTCTCTCCTTGTCCTTTCATTTTGTGGCTAAAATGCCCATTTTGAAATAAAATTTAAAAAAAATCCAGAAAAAAAAAATACTGGAAGACTGAATAAGCATTTTCCAACTAAATCAACTTTGCAGAAAAATTGCTTCCAGGTCTGTGAGTGTGTTCTGTGCCAAACTCTGCACATTGGCCATGGGACACTGTTTCTGGTCAAACAATACAGAATGGTTTGCTTAGCAGCTGGACACCCTTCAGTTCTTCTATCATGACACTCCCGGGAATAAATGACCAAGCGCACATTACCTGAGCTGGGTCGGCTGTCACTATCCAAGTATTCACTGGAGGTCTTACTGACGTCCAATTTCAGCTCACTTATTCGCTGGTCTAGCTGATCCAGGTGGCTTTTCAAGCCGACATCCTGTCTCCTCAAACGAGACTAATTCACAAGTTGAGGGAAGGAGGAAATGAAGAATAATCACAGTTAGAACCTCAGCAGCAACACATGAATTCAGGCCATCTGTGCCGGACAGATTCTGCTCTCCTGAACTGTTTTGCTTAGCTAGGGACTGTTGCAATTGGCTCTGTGTAACAAGACTGACATAATGGACAAGTACAAAACATTCTGTTTCTCAGTATATAGTGTCTTCTGCACAGCTGAACATGCCCTCAAAACTTTTCATACCGAGTATGTTACTTATTTTAACCTGTTTTTTTTTTCTTGTTACACTTATGGCAGGAACCTATCTCTGAAGAGGATGTCAATCTTTTAAAAATTAATTAACAAAATAATACCTGCACTGCATTTTGCTATACAGTGCTTCTGAGCAGAGGATGAGAAAAATGTTATGGATTGTCTGCATGAACTCTATTATGCTGTCTGATGAAAGGAATCTACTTTATGTAACAGTATCTTATTGCCACACAAAGTAAAGGCAGCATCCTCATTTCCGTAAAACCTTGCCTTTGATGATGTCTTTACAGTTGAAAGGGTAGACTGCACAAATTGTGACATCTATTTTGCTGAAAGTTTTCCTTGAATGTCTCGTGGCTAAGTATTTCCACACGTTTTATCCAAGGAGAAGGTGGCATTTGAATACTGCTATGAAAATGACAGTATTTAAAATAGATGGTGCCTTAAGCTTGAGAATAAACCTTCAGAAGCCAGCAGTAAGATCCTTTGCCTACTGCAATCACTGACCAGGCTGATCTAAGATAACAGCTCCCGCAGTTGCTTCCCCTGTATTTATTCCATCAGCTTGGTGAGGCAGATGGCCAGGAGTCAGGTACCAGCCAAAGAACCACAGTTGGTTTCTGTCACAAACTTCTCACATGGCACTTGGCAAATTATCTGGGCCCAGTCACTATTTAGGCAGCTTCTAATTATATCACACCCTTACCATCCATCCCACAGTATTTTACAGAAAGGTCATCTCTTGAAGTTGTTTCTAAAGTTGTGCTCACAGCCCTTGAGGGACCAGGTTTCAACTCAGAAAAGGTGAGAAAAACACAACTAAGATTCTTCTTTATGTGTATGTTTCAGATTAAAAAAAAAAAAAACTACAAAAAACAAGTGGCAGTTTTAGCAGCATTTTCAATCCCAACTATGGGGAAAAAAAAAATCTAGGTCCCTTGAACTAATTAAAGTATCTGCAAAAATAAATGACATGCAGAAAATCAAAATTGGTATGTACACAGTTTTGACTCATTTTCTTTGTGTTCAGATTATTCAGCTTTTAACATCTCCATTTTTAGGTTTCTCCATAGCTATAAATACTAAAAGCAACTAAAGATAAGATCTTAAGGTAATTGGTAAATGACTATAAACTGAGATTCAAGAAAAAGAGAGTCTCGCAAGACAACTGTTATGGCTGGTGATGCTGCTGAGAATAAAAAGGTATTTCCAGCATGCTTTTATGGAGAAGTCGCGAAACGTGTAAGACACAAAAACTAAAGCCCCTTTTTGTTAGTGTCACACATCTAGAAAGGTTTCAGCTCAAAAGGCTCATTACAACTTCCAAGGAAAACTTGTGGTGATCTACCCTATTCCTGTTTCATAGAAACAAAGAGGAAGGGAAGAACTGGACAATATAGATTTTCTATACCAACTGAATGATGAGTATGTGACTTCCTGAATAGTTCTTTATTTCCTTTATGGTAAAAAACCAAAAACATGCCATGCCTCCTTCAATACCACCTACTCAGGAAATCACAAAGTTTTGTTTTCATGGCTGGAATTAATTGCTTAATGATTAATGTTTTGCCAGCCAATCCCTCAGTCTGTGGTTTCTGATTAATGACAGAGAGGCCACAAGGCTCCCAGGTATTCAAAGATTATTTATTATACCTCCAGGTTCTGTCTGCGCTTTCACAGCATTTTAACCAACACACATGATTTACATCATCATTTTTAACCCTTTTATGTTGTCTCACACCATTGGGTTTTCATGTTACCAGCAGACTTCATAGCTTTGATCTTTCAGTTAACTCCTTCTGCACTCCAAGACAAGAGTCATTCATCAAGTCATTTCAATAAGTATGTCTTTTCCTGTGTGTTTGCTTGAGGTTGTTACTGCTCTAATATCCACACTACACAGCACCCAAAACAATAGACCTTAAACACGCTCTTTCTTAATTGACAGCATGAATTTTACATGAGACAAAACCTTGCAGGTGAAACCATCTGTTTGCTTTGGGCAATGCAGCTGTGAAGACTTCTGTACACTGCACAATGCAGGACCAGACTTTCCAAATCAACTTGTATTCTCTATTGATGGCCTACAGTTTTTGGGAGCCAAATATGGGGATCTTGGTATACCACTTTTTTTTTCAGAAACAGTAACACTCTCTGAGAAGTGTGTTCCTTTTAAGTCAGCACAAACTGCATCCCAAACTAAGGCACCACTGGTCATACTCCATTGTTCTCAGCTATTAATCTCTTCAGATAAAGGGGAGGTTTGACATTTGTTGGTTGTAGATTAGTACCTGATAATTTTATTAATATGACTGTATTTTGCAAAGGACAAAAACCCACATTAATCTTGTCTATCTTTGCACATCTAAAATCTATTCACCTTTTGTAACTGATGGTGCAAAGCAGCCAGCTAAAATTAATCTCACCAATGCCAGACTCTTATTCTAGTGAGGTGAATTCCTTCTGGGAGCACCTCTTCCAGGTGACAAAACTTTAAGTTAGTTTGATATTAAAAAAAAAAAAAGTAAATCTGTGGTGTGAAAGATGTTTTCCTCTATTTAAAACTATCTAAAGAGGGGGAAAAAAAAAAAAAAAATCTTTGCAAAATACAGGGTACCAAGCATTTTGGGTTTTTTTTCTGTTCATTATGAGTCCCTTCTCACATTTGTATAACATCATAAGCCACCTGAAAGCTTGCAGAACAAAATAATCAGATTAAAATAAAATAAATTTTTATAAATATGTTCTCTGAGGAAACAGATGAGAAAATACTGGATGCTGAAGCCTTAGATATCCATCTACTTTGACAGTGAAAGTGTTGTAGGTCTCTTTCTTTGTTTTAGCCTGAATTTGCATCTCTCCTTTTTCCTCTATGTCACCACAATATAGTTTGGCCGGGAGAATTAGTTTAGCACCTTTGGGATCACTTACAGTAGACAGCATCACTTAACTTTGCTTCTCTTCTGCTACAGCAACTTGATCCTGCTTGCTCTGTAGTAACTTGCAGCTGCCAGAAGAGCCCACAGCCACCAGTAAGAGCCAATGGCTGGGGCAAAAGACAGACAAAGCTGCTAGGGGCACCAGAAAATCTTCAGCCCTGGTGCCTACAGCAGACTGCTGGAAAGGTCAGCTGTTAGCTGTCCGCAGTACCTGTTGTTGGCAAAGAGACTGATATGCTGGAGTGGCATCCACAGCATTTGACAGCTCTGCTCTACCCATTCCTGCTAGAGGCACTTGACTCCTTAAAGGTACTGCCTCTGCTCTTCTGTTTCTCACCTTACCATTATAGGAGAAGTATGGCTTGACTCTTAGTCTGCCATGTTACATTGGTGAGATGCCTTGAGGCAGCTCCAGCTGATACAGCTTCCCTATTTTATGTTGCAACAACAAAAGATTTTATGAATTAAGCCATAACCATGCTAAAGACCAGGGCTACAGCTCTACTTGAAATTTGGATTAAGACACATAGGAAGGCAAAGATACATTTACATTGTTAATGAGTTTCTCAGTGTGAGGGCTTATAGAAGAGTGATCACATACTTCATCATCCACAGGCCAAAAACAACAACAGGGAAGACGTAACACTCCCTGAGCAATGCTGTGCTGTGCATTTACTGTTGGTTTTAGTTTTAACAATTTCCTGTGATCACAAACAGAATTTTCAACGGTTTTGAGTGCAACACGCTGCTCATGAGTCACTGAGAAACAGTTTTCAGCCTGTGGTCACCAAGTTTCTAGGGTCTGTGGAGTACTTATAGCAGAACTATTAAAAGCCTGGTTTTAACTGGATTTGCTTTGCTATTAAGCAGATTTGGATTATGCACCTCTTCTCAAATATGTCTGCAATTTATACCAGTCTGAAGAGCTTCCAGCAGCCACATGTCCACAAGAAGAGCTTTTTGTCACTAATTTAAGCATTCACACAACTGCATTTGTTTGAAGAATCTGCCCTTAGATTTATATAGTCCCGATTCATCTCACTCAAGCTTCATGAATGCTTCCCTCCCAGGCAACCCCAGGAGACATGTTTCCCATAATTGCACTGGCACCTACTGGCGAAATCCATCCCTCTCCAGCAGTGTGTTGAGTTAGTCTCATCCTCATTTCTAAGGGCAGCAATTAAAGGACATTTTTTTTCTTCCAGTTTAGTGGCTAGTTTCTCCCACATCCTTGGAAAGCCTTACAGGGTGTCTGTAAAGGCCTGACAAGCTAGTTTTCTATGTTCATATTTTATTTGAAAAAAATATATAAACAAATGTGTAATTAAAGCTCCACAACTGACATGCAAAAAGAACAGTCACTATAGTCAGAGGTCATTGGGTGTTTCTGTTAACCTAGTGGCCCCAGACAGGTAATAAATGCCTTCAATTCTTTTGTTTTGTTAAAAGAAAAAGAAATTAAATAGAACCATTAGCTAAAATTATCAGTGACAGGTAATCAAATGGTGGGCAGTCCACTTGTCCTGCATTTTTTATTTTAATCAAGATATGCCTGCTGCTGTGTTTTCACATGTGATGGCTAGGTTTCCCTGAAGGTTAAAGCCAATTTTATTCCAAGATGCTGCCTGATAAAGGTGCCTGCAGGAAGCAAATAACCGGGCTGTTTTCACACCTGATTGATAACTGATGGCCAAGCCTTGTACCAGTACAGGGAGGGAAAAGGCTCTGAATTAATCCTGAGTTTACCGAAGTGTGTAATTGCCCATAGTAGAGATTAAAGCCCTTTACCCTTTGATTGTTGTATCACCTATGAAACTCATTTCAGTTGCAACTGAGATTTTTTTTTTTTTTTCCTTTCATAAAAACCCCCGTGCAAGCAGCTGGTGTAACACTTCAAATACAAGGCCTGGCATACAGTTATTCCTTCTTTTGATCATCCAGTCCGTGGCAAGAACAAAGTACTCCTGGCCCATTAACCCCCTCCTGGTGGATTGACTCTCACACAACTGCACAGGCACACACAGGTGTACATACATAGATATATATATACATTGGTGTACATACACCCATACCAACCCTCTGGGCGCTTAGTCTATTTATGCACATCTCACTCTGTGTGTCTTTTAATGTCCTGTATTCAAAACGCTATTGCAATTAAGGGCTGAGAGCTCACACGCATGATACATGTGCTGCTGAAGTTAATCATCTCCTACTCCTCGGCTCCGATGAATGAACAAATGCCCGGTAACAACTTCTCAGCGCTCCTCCTGGCACAGAACCCTCTACCAACACTACGCGTTTGGGGTCGATGAATACGTGCTCTGGCGAGCCCCGACTGAAGAAAAGAAGCGACCGTTATCACGGCAGCGACCACCCCACCGGGCCCCGCCGCTCGCACCTGCCCGCAGGGGGAACCGCGGCGGTGGGGCAGGAGGAACAGCCGGGGCAGCGGCGGCAGAGCCCCGTCTGCTCTCGGCCCCTCAACGGCGCCGGCTGCTCCCGAGGGGGAGCCGGGTGTCAGGCAGCCAGGCGCGGGGCGGCCCTGCCGCCCGCCAGCCTTCAGCACTGCGGCCCCACAGGAGCCCCGGAGGCGAAATGCGGACCCCGGGGGCAGCGGAGCGTGCCGTGCCGTCTCGTCCCTTACCAGCTGCTCCTTCAGGGCGGTGAGGGTGGCTTCCAGCCGGTGCTCCTTGCTGTGAGCGGACAGGGGTTGCTCTTCTCCTCCCACCGCCGGCCGCTGCGGCATGGCCAGGGCGGCCCGCACCAGCTCCCGCTGCTTCTCCCGCAGCACCTGGAGCTCCTGGAGGCCGGCCAAGGCCGCCTGCAGCCTCTCGCCCACCCGGCCGCGATCCCAGCCGCCCGCCCGCGGGGCGCCCAGCAGCATCGTTAACGCTGGGCCGCGGCACCGGCCATGGCAGTAGGGCGGCGGGGAGGCAGCGGCGGGGCTATTCCCGCCCCGGGCCGTGCCTGCGGCGAGAGCCGCCCGCCCTGCTCCACGGCTGGCACCGGAGCGAGTGAAGCGGGGCCGCGGCGGCTCCTGCGGTTTTGGAGGAGAGGTGGGGACGGGGGAGGGAGCCGTGGGGGGAGGGAGCGAGGGAGGGAAGAGGGCTGCGGCTCCGGGCAGCGCCGGGGCCACCTCTCGGGGTGGATACGCGCGGAGAGGAACCAGTGCCCGTACGGGGGCGGCTCTTGACTGCCTGCCCTCGCCCCGGGGGCAGCCCTCTCCTAGTCCCACGCCCCAGCAGCGGGAAAGGTACGGGGTGCCCGCCCTCCCCCCTCAGAGACCCCCTGCCCAGGGCCAGAGACAGCACTGGAGCGAGAGTGCCTGTCCCGGGCGGGAGTGAGCTTCGGGGATGCTGCGGGGGTAGGAGACGAGCCCGTCGTCGTGCTGCAGCCGCGCGCAAATGAAAATCACGCGAGGAAATGGTGCGGTGAGCGCTCGCAAGCTACATTTCCCTCGTAAAAACGCGGCGCTTGTAAGTAACTCAGTCCCGTCCCCTATTTGCTTCTATTTCCCATCGGGCGCCGGCACAGCACTGGCACTCTGTATCTTGCTCTGCAGAAACCAACCCAACTGGCATCTAACTGCAGAAGTTCACTTTCTTCCACTGAGCTGTTTATTGACACTTTGGAAGCAAAGCAGAGACCGTTTTTTTGATGTCAAGGTGTTGCGCAGCCGGCAGCCCGCCTCGCCACGACCGCGGTGT